>VYYJ01002292.1:0-22604 GCA_021029165.1 Cyphoderus albinus | reverse complement strand
GTGTTGACGACTAAATTAGGAATATTACCTATCGTACTTAAAGATGCCAATGCTGACACTTGATCATTAGATGCAGATTATTATTACTTTTTTGTTTTTTGTTAGTTCTTACTTTACCTGCACTGGGTGTTTCTTAACTCTCATCGACTTTATTTGATTTTTTACGTTAATGGATATGTTAATTTGCATTATAATAATCCACAAACATAATACCTACCATCACCTTGTCCATTTTCTTATTTACTAATGCTAATTATACTGGAGGCATACAAGCGCACTAATTCTACTTCAATAAATTTTCAAATTGACATGTGAAAATGACATGAAACCGATTTATGGCGCTGCAAGGTCCACCCAATTTTCATTTTTAGAGGCTCCTCCGTGTAAGTTATTTCTTATCTCACCGTCATCACCACAACTTTTTTTACAAAATTAGAAACCCAAAAGCAATAAATGAAGTTATGTATGAAGCATATCAAAAAAATATGTTCGCGATCGTAAATCCAAACTAAATCTTTATCTCCCTTTAGATAAAGTTATTAATTTGGTAACCTTCAAATTCTTTACACTGACTCGCGCAAATTTTTAGAATCGTGCATGCTGCATTTTGTAAAACATGCAAATTAAGCAAGGAAAATGTCAATTCAATGTAAAAAATATCAAAATCCTTCTCGGTTGTTTCATTGTAGTATTCATAGTTTCATTGTAGTCATTATTACATTAGGTATTAATGTATCGAATTGAGAATTTGTTAAGAAATTCTTTTCGCACAACTTTTGCAACAAATTGTCCCACTCATGCATACAAGCCTTGAACTTAAGTTTTGATAATCCCATGCGACATGTATTGTATCTTGGTTAATAATTTTGTTCCGATACGCGACATTTGCATTGAAAAATTAAAATTACTATCTCAAAGCATTGAGCCCATGTCACTGATCACTCAAGCCAGCATAATTTACTTTACATTCATTTACCATTTACCCTTAAGATGTCCTTACATTTTTTCTCTAGCAGCACGACACGAAAGAAATCTGCATCATAAACGAAATGTCTAATTAATGAATTGCAGCAATTCTCAAAAGTCACTAGATACTAGATACTGACTGATATGCGAAAAAAAATCTTTTTTGCCATATTTTACTGACAGATAGTTTCGTAACAATTTTTTCTTCACATTTCTTTCTTTCTGGGTATGTCAATGCGCATTGTTGCAAATAAAAATACAATAGTCATTTCAGCGAGCAAAAAACTTCCACATGGATAATCTACCTATACCTAGCTCCAAGGCATTACGCATGACGCTTAGATCATAAGGCATTGTTAGTGGTTTGGATATTACAAAAAATAGAATATGTACCTACCTAACTACCCATTTGCTGTCTCACACGTGACTTTGCATCTGACTTTGACTTCGCAATTTCCACTTTTGCAGCCACATTTGCAATATACATACCTCATGCAAGATTATATATAGCATTTAAATGTACCTAGCTGACTTCTTACCTAACATCAGTTGTAAATTGGAGAGTTGTTAAAAGAATTTACCACCTAACCGCTAAATAGGAATGCCTCAAAGACTTATATCAGCGTCTTCGACATAGTCGTGATCATGATGTGAAGTGATAGGAGGATGACGATGAGAAATTAACATTAGCTTGAAACTCGCTACCATCTATCAGAACTTTACCAGCAGCAGCGGCAATAAATTGGAAAGACGAAGCCGCCTCGGTGCGCTCAGTAGGATACACAATATTTCATTCTTTCTGTGCAAATTTTTTAATAAAAATCTGACATGCGTGCTTTATATGAGAATCTTATATAAGCTTTTGGTATTCATTCGTCTATAAGTTACGTAGGTACGCATCATTATGTATACCTATTAACTAATCACCAGCGGAGAACAATTGTAGTTTGGAGTTGAACATCGAGAAGACGAAGAAAAAGAAGCATATGTACATGTCGTCGTATAAAAGTAATTTTATTACCTTACGTTATGTATTTTCAGAAGGTAATTGATATTATTAGAGTGCGAGCGAACGATTCTATATGTGCGCCTTTTGCCAATTTTGTTTCTCAAATGAAATGTTGTTACAGCCAGAGTGAACTTGTGCTGGTTCTATTTTATACTATGCACATTTTACTAGATCATCTGTAATTTCAGCTGAGAGACGAGACGACTTTTCACAATGCCAGTGATTGTTGCAAAATGGAAAACATAAACATGTCGCTCATTCAAACAGAGCAACTTTTGCTTTCGATGGAATCCTGATTTTTGCCTTCATTTGTAGTCTTCTTGCACACCAAACACGAACAAGCTTTTAAAATATAATACCCTTATTTCTTCAAGGACCTTCATGAAAATGATGAAATTTATGTGTACCACGATTGTCTGTGACATCGCTTCTGATTACAATACGATTTATCGAGGATGCTGAGAAACAGGAAAAACATCCATTAAGGCAAATAACATCTTCAAAGATACTTTTGAAGGATATTCGTATTCATGAAATAAAATGATACATCAAATAAATTTCAAAGGGAGTGGACTTTAAAAAATAAAATACTCCTGCTTCATTACGGCTTTGCGAAATAGACACGAATCTATCATCAATTTAGCCCGAAGAACAATACCAGCATATTATTTAATATTAAAATCCGAATTTTCCATAGATTCTTCTCTTGTCTTGGGTCACGAAAGTCTGACATCCGTATGGGTTTGGATTTAATAATAGCTTTAGATTTGACCATCAATTTGCATCGCATCGTTTCGCTATTTTGTTTAAATGGGAGAATGTGTGAAACATCATTTTCACAAGTTTCATTATCTGGTTATTTCCATCGAAAATTGTTGTTCTACACGGATAGATGTTTTAAATCAGCCGGTTTTCCCATAGCTCATTTTGTGAATTCAGTACTGGTAACAATCAAATAGTAATCATGAAGCCTTCATTACTGTTGCACGAACGAATGGTTGTCGCTTTCATTTAATAGCTACATTTTTTGCTATATGACAAGTACATACAATGATGTAGTACGCAGTAAAACAAGGCATAACGTTTAGCACTTATTCGCTCTCTTCTTTCATCAGCACCATCGACTCTTGCCTTTAATTATCCTTTGCATAATATGCTGTTGTTACTACGCTCAATCCTGGACGGGTTAATAATAATAATAACTTCAAATGTCAAGGTCAAGGTTGCTTTTGCAGAAAAGCGTCTCTCTCGGAGTTACGAGATAATACCCAAGCCCACCCTCGTCCAACCCTTCAATTCAACGAAAATGTTGTCGGCTTGTCGAATGATGTCATAGTCAAACTGTTTACTTGCAAATTCATGACAAAAAAACCTAAATGAATCACATACGCTTTGTTGTTGACACTCGCTTAAACACTGCAAATTTTCCATTACATAATTAGCCACTTATGGAAAAAGGGAAACGAAAAACAGAACCAGCTTCAAGTGAATAAACAATTCCTTTAGTTTTAACTTTCTTTTTTTTTTGTCTGATTCGCCAGGTACTCAACTCGTGTGATGTGGACAGCGCCGGAGATGAGAATTCATTGAAAAAGACTTGTGCTGGAGTGATTGAAATTGACCTGGCTCACAACCAACTGACACAATGGAATGAGGTAAGGATGAACACGATATTTTATAGAACGCACTGACTCCGGTTGAGATTTGAATGCCAAATTTTATGCGATGCTACCAGATATTAACATAAATTGCAGTAATAAAAGGAAAAGGTATATTACACGAATGATATTTTACAGCTAGCTGAGATTGCAAAGTCTGCCATGCTGCTACGCACAGGCACATCAAAAATAACCAGAGGAAAAAAGTCTAGGAATTAATGTCGAAATGTCAACGTATAAAAATATCGCTTGATAACATTTTAATAGATTTTTTGCCAATTTTCATACAATGGGTTTTTTCTAAAGCTTATTAAATTTTGCCTTAAATTTGGGTCACTTGTCGCATATTATTTGATATGGATGTCGTGTCATGCTAAGCTTTGAACCATATACATGTGTTTAGGAAATCTGTATGGAAAATGAATTTATTTATTTATTTACTTACTTCATTCTGCCTAACCCATAAACTTTGTCCTGGGTGACTTGATATGTGGATAATAGATATGCATAAAATCTTTTTTACGATCGACAAATTCATGAAAGGAAAATTCCATCATCAATAAAAAATCCAATATTTTCTCAGCTTGATTGTGCCCAGTTAGCTCAGATTTCCATATAATTTCAGCATTGTCATATCATAAATTGAAAAGATCATATTCGGAAAAAGTCAATTTGTACGCAGATTTTAAAACATGCTATATTTTTCCTCTCGTGAGTCGAGTGATTCGTGACCTGAGCACAAGCCGAAAATTTGTTGGGAAGTGTCCTATATTTAAACTAGCGTAAGCAAAGGCACAGTGGAAAAATTACTGAAGAGTGAAATGAAATGAGAATGATGATGAGAACGATGAGACGATCGTCGTAATAATGATTTTAATGATAATAGTGAGTGACTTTGGTTGACGTTTGTTGTCGTTCAGCTCTAATAAATCTCAACTTATCCATTCATTTTTTTTGCATCCGCGAGCGTGCCAGTGCTCTATTACTTACTAAATAATATTCATTGCTAACTGAAATTGCGCGACACTATTTTAAGTGACTTACATGAAAGTTCCCAGTAAAAATATTATTGTCATCACGCAATAAATCTCTCTTTTACAGATTTAGCGACTGAATTTTGTGAATGCTATGAATAACATTGTAGTAAAAGAATTGTTGCTTCCAAAATGGTATTTTGTACCACTACCATACTACAAAGGTTTTCCTTTTTATGAGAAACTAATAGGCAATGACAATATTTAAATGGAATGAAAAGTCTCAATTTTGAACCCACATCTCCACCAACTTTACTTTTTTGTAAAGGAAAGTTGAATTTTGTTTGTTGCGTAGCTCAGGCCAAGTTCGCAAATAAATACCTAAATGTATTAGATGATTGTTTTGTTTCATACTCGAAAAAAAGTTTAATTGTGGGGAAAATTGCTGTGATTTTCCTACTTTAAACGCTATGCTACACATTTGCACGAAAATGACCTAGCATCATCGAAATGGGATAAAATCCAACATTGACGCTGAATTTGCTTTGTACTTGTTCATTTCTACACGAATATGATTTTATACAGCTGAATATTATAAGATTAGGTCGCCGTTAAAGGAAACAAGATAAACGGTCTGCTCCACAGCTGGCACGTAGGCACAGTTTTAGTCCTTTCAACAAACAATTTTCTTCACTGAAGTTGAATTGCAAGTTACAGAAACTGAAGTCATCGTCAGCGTCATCTTCATCTTATGACAGCATTGGTCATTCCCTGCTAAGAGCAGTAGACAACTGCCATCGCCGCCATGAACTTGATTGAAACACATTTAGGTTCATGGTGACTGTTTGAGATGCGTAGCTTAAAGCAATTATCCCTTTTAAGGAAAATGCTCTGCTGCACGATTTTGGGCATGTAGGCGGATTCAGGATGTTTATAATCATCTGAAAATGCAGTTCACAGCACACCGCACCGCACCAACATTGACCAGTTGATCACTAAACTAAACAGTCCTTTTTAGTTATCCCCTTCGAAAATGTCAACCTTCGTAAGTACTCTAAAGCCAAAGTTGCAGAAGGAAGAAGAAGTCTATGTGTGCATGTTTTGATAATGCTTCGAATCGTTTATGGTCTTTGCAAAAAAGTTGCATTATCATCTTATCATCTCCAATTGCAAATTGCAAAATGTAATATGAAAACCCAGCTGTAATTTCATTCAACTCGTTCGCTCGTTCGTTAGGTCAACAAGTAACATCTTGAGTAGGAACTGTGATCACGTACCTCATTGTTTTGCTCGAGGGTCATTATCAGCACCATTTCATTCCACACACATTATTTTATTTTAGCACAGTATCAAACCAATAATCCCATTGTATTCGAAAACCTCCTCCCCACTTAATTTTACGGCCAAGAATTTTTAAATTCTTGATAAAACTAACATGCAAAAGTGTGACTCCTCCCTTGCCTTGTTTTCATTTTTCATCTTCACACTCATCCCATGAAGCTGTAACCCCAGAACATTTTACAATGTTATTTCTGTTACATTGTATATAAAATTTCTTCCGCGGGGCACATGCCGCATTACTAATACACATTTTTCAAAGAGAAATTACGACGTAAGTAATGCATAGTTTCCCAATCTTCTCTTTCTCCTGCCTTACTTTCTGAAATTTTTTAAACCTGACTGTAATCATTGATTATCATTATAACTTGGATAGTATTGACCATTTCACAAAGATGCTAAAATATAGTGCAAATTACATTGCATTTAGCAGAAGAAAGGAAAGCGCATTTGAATTTGCAAAGGCGAGGCTTTTACAGTCAGTCAGAAGTCAAAAGTTACAAGAAAAGAAACAAGTTATTAATATATGTAATGTGCCTATGTGATGCTTTCATTCATCTAAACAAAGTGTTCACATCCACGTTTATCTTTTCAATCTAAAAAAATCACCACATCACTTGTCTCGACTATCTTGATAACAAAGCCAGAGCGTGGGAGTCTGTTTTAAAAACCGTCAGATCGTCGTCATCGGTTCCATTTTTTTAATCTACGTACCTCCCTAAAAAAAACAATGGGGGTATCCGTTGAATAAATACATAACAGTAAAATATCTCGACAAGTCCGATCCTATATTATTTTCCCCTCTTTGACACAAATTGCTTTCCCTCCAAGGTAAATGTATCGTATTAAAATCTGAGAACCGAACACAAGAACAAAACAAACGCTCAAGTCGTTACTGTCAGCTCACTTATCACAAGAAACTCTATTCCTGTCATGTCATGTTACATTTCTGCTTTCTTAATAACCGGTGGTCATTTTATAACGATTCCGGTGACGTAGTGTGAATCATTTGTGAGTGTTTATGATAGACTGATTTGAAGGAACAAGTTCAAAGCTCTGTCTGCTCATATAAGGAGCCATTATTGCCGGTACATCATCACAATGTCAGTATAATCGCCTAATCTCAACCGCTGCACCCTGTGCACACACCACAACAATGGATTTTTCTTTTGTCTTCTTTTCTTCTATATTTGGCATGACATTCGTGCGATGAGCAAGCATTACGATGACGTTGAGCCATGAATGATACCAAAACTAGTGCAGAAACAGGAGACTTGCGTCAAATGCTTGTTGATCCCCCACCGTCATATTTTGCCTTAATTTGCAATTAAGAATGTGTACCTAATTGTTATTTAACATTATTATTACACGCAATGCAAAGTGCGAAGTCAACAACATCTAATTCTGGTTGATTTACTATCTTCTGAATACTTTTTTTTGTTTATTTAGGTTTAGCTTTGTTAAGAGCAAGTAGCAACAGTGGCCGATGAAATTTTCTTAACATTCATGAGTGTGGCGAGGTCATGCCAAAAGTCTTCGGCACGTTTTGCATAAATTGATGGCAAAGGTGCGGGGTGGCAGTGAATATGTCGAGAAATGTCTTCGAATGTTTCCGGAACTTTGTACCCCAGGCATACTATTATATTTTATTATCGTCATTTTGTGCAATTCTGACCTTTCTCGTTTTCTCTTCAATTCAAAATGAATTTTAAGTGGCATTGTCAAGAAATTACCTAATTGGCAGGAAACCCAGGATGAATTTCTACTTGGTGGTCAGTCAAAGAGCACGCACACACAGACAGATAGATACGTGTGTGGATGCATCGAATCAGATAAAGAATCATTTGAAGATACCAATCACAATAATGATAAGGATAACAATTCGCCAACTAAATTGTCCCTCGGCATTATCTGGCTCTCCTCACCTTACAAAAATCACTTTTGTGTTTGCTTGCAGGAAAATAATCACGTATTTTGCGTATTTTGATTTTTGAGCCTGACTTTTTTTCTTCCACATTTAAGGCCAGGCCAACCCATAAATAATGCATTCTTTTCCTAATCAAACGAAAGTACTTAAAGAGTGTAGGTCGATTCTCTCCTGCCATCATGAATCATGAGTCATAAGGTCAATTTTTAAAAATAACCTCACCCCGCGGAGCGTGTGCATTTATTAAATGAAAATTCAAATCCGTTTAGTGTGAAAATTGGCGAACAATCAAATCAAGGCAAAATTGATATTGATAAGACTAATGTATACGATTATTAAAAATCGTTATAAACTTTCATTTCGAAAACAATTTAAACTAAACACATCTATTAAAAAATTCGTCAAGATTAGGTAGGAAAGCGTTTTGCATAAAAAGTATCCTGTTGTTTTTGTATTGCTGATTTTTATCAATCAAAACTTTATTGTTAGTTGACACATCATCAATTCTAGCAGGAACGCGTGGTCCGTCACTTTCGTGAAGTAGAGTTAAAAGTGCGAGAGGCTCTCTTTGCGCTGCATATTTAATTGACCCGTTGGTCAAGATTCATCCGTGGGAGCTGCCGGTAAAGATGAACTTGTCTTTTTTGATGTAGAAAAGGCTAAAAAACTTGTAATTAAGCATTATTGAAAAATCAATATATTTACATCTTACATTACATTCCATTACATACTAAAGGCTGTGCTGACTTTTTTATGTGAGGATTTTAAAAATGAATAAATTAGAGTTTGCGGTCGGTAAAGGGTGAGGATGTAGACACTGAAGCTGCATGCAACTTTCTTTGATTATTATGCCTTGATTGACCAACTGATTGTGTCTGTGACGGAAGATGAGGGCAAATCTGCCATTTTCAGAACTTCCTCTTTTTTTGATGAGAGTCAAGTTTCACAAGAAAAAATATATTACCTTGAATCGATTTAAGAAAAAGCGGAGAGAATGATCAATTACATTACGCTACGCTGTATAACATCATCGTAGCCCAACCTAATCATAATTGACGATAGTCACAGTGTATAAAGTAAAAGTGAGTTATTAATCAGCAAAGATCATCAGAGGAAAAAGGACATCAAGGAGGATGGCAAAGGAGTACGAGAAATTACTTTTCATATTATTTACGATTATGAAAAATCATGTTTAATGCTGATGCTGATACGCACAAGAAAAATTGTCTGCAAACTGCGAAATCAAAATCAAGCGACCGGTATTGTTTCGTGCTGACAATAATAGTAATAACCACTTTAAATGCACCCAGTCATTCATTCGCTTTGAAAATGATAGAGATTTTCTGTGACTGTAGCGTCAACTTCTTCACATTTCTTTTCATATTTTTCTATTCTTTTTTAAATAAGCAAAAAACTGGTTTAGTTACAATAACGTAAGGGAGAGCAAGCGTATTTGTTATTGTTGACATGCAATTCGAGGAGATAAATAAACGCAAACTTAGTGAGACGGATTTTCAAGAGACGGATTGAATGACATGACGGCGACGGAACGATGACTGACGAGATTGCATTGCAGGCTACCTCACAAAGAGACTTTGCTTTTTATAAGTTATTATCAAACAGCAGCCAGTCTAATTTAAACAAAATATTTCGACAAGATAGTGAAGTCTCTTGATTTTTAGTGGCCATTAAAAGACAAACTTAGCGATTAATTGTATTGTATGCTTACGGTTCGTTAAAATACGATAATGCAACAAAAATCGAAAGCCACGGACCCAGCTTGATATTCATTTTAAATGGTGTGTGGTTTATTGTGAGTGAGCAAAATGATTGTCGAGGGTGTCTCGTAAAATTATAAGAAACAATCTTGGCGAGATTCCGCGTGACGCCACCCTTGACGATCTCTGCATTTCCCTTTACTTTGATAGGGCTTCCGTTCGAAAAACGTGAAGGCTGACCTTATGCAGATGAAATTTTATGGGTTTTATTTTATTTTACAACCGCAAAACAATTTGTTCAATTTCTACCTAAAACTAGAAAGAAAAGAAAATTGGCAATTTGAAGCTTGATCACTTTCCCGATATACGCATGTAAGATTTGAGTTTGGCAACAAGCAAAATATTCTTTTCCCTGTGGTTTTGAAAAACATTTGGCCATGAATATTCAGCTGCAAAAGTGGACAAAAATAGACTTTACAGGCGAAAAAAAAATCTAATGCAATTTCACACTACCTCTGTTCGCTCGTTATATACCGGAGTAAATTATTTCAAGGCAAAATTTTAGGTCCCAGTGAGATGTTTGCTTAAGAATGACTTGTATTTACATTGCCACTCTTCGTTTAGCTTTTCGATACGATGACGCGACACTGCTTGTAGCCACGCTCAAATAAATATTAAAAATGCAGAGAAAAGTGTGTCATAAAGGCGCGTGCAGAGCCAGAAAATTGTGTCAATCAGTGAATTCTATCTTAAAATATCAGACAAAGCAACAGCTTGTGTAATTTTGTGTCTTATATTTGATTTTCATTTCATGGCAGATTTCCAAGATCCTTCAGCACACGCCGTCAGTTTCCTTCCTTAATCTGAGTTTTAACAGTTTGTCTGCACCAATCTCCATTATTTCGGAGAGCTGCTTCCGATTTCCAGTGTTGCCACGTCTCTCTGTATTGATTTTAATTGGGACGCATGTTTCATGGGACTCTGTCTGGTATCTCCTGAAACACTGCACCACACTTCAGGAGTTGCATTTATCTCTGAATGAGTTCGAGAAGGTGGATGTGTCTGGGATTAAAAATGGGATGATGATGATGAATGCCAGCACCACCACCGCGTCGCAAAGATGTGGCAATAACAATAATAGCAACAGCAGCAGCAACAGCAGTTTGTCCTCATCTCTTCCAAATGACAGCCTTTTACTGCCGCCCTCGTGTAATCGCAGTGACAGCACCGACAGTGGTCACGGCAGTTCCAGTGAAGAAGACGAAGGCTGTTCCTTCCCCTACTTGAGAAGACTAATGTTTGATGGCAACCATGTCTCAAGTTGGGATGAAGTTTCAAAATTAGGTAAGACGGCAAATATTGAATGGAAATGTACAAAATCGAATTACTTGGATTAACGAATGTTCATATATGGAAATCAATTGGATGCTAATTGATTACGCATGAGTAAGTAATAAAAAAAGATGCTCGTGCTTAAATTACAACGTCCTTGACCATACTCTTGGTCTTTATATTTTATGCTACTGCGATATCTTGAATTGAATCGCAATCAGCAAAAATGCGTTAAAAAGAGTTGGTTGGAGAAGATGATACCATGCTGAGCTACACAAAAGAGTATTGAAGTTGAAGTTGATTGTCAATGTCAAATGATAATAGTATGTAATGGTTATTGCAAAGTTTTTTTTCATGCTAAATATAAAAATGATTTCTCGTTCAAGGTTTATGCTTCCCCTCGTTGAGACATTTGTGTCTGGCCGACTGTCCCATCAGCTCGATACCCGAAGATGCATCGCAAAACTTTGAGAACTTGCAGAGCTTGAATATTGCAAACACATCCCTGAAAGAAATGACTGATGTTTCTCGTCTGAAAAAGTTTCCTTCTTTGACTGACCTAAGACTTCAGGGAATACCATTTTTGTCGGAGATGACAGGTACGTGAGCAGAAAAAGAAAGAGCAGCTCATTTCATCTTTAAGTAGTGATTACTGACTTTTGTCAAATGTTCAAATTCACCCACTTCACTTCAACTTCACTTCTCAAAAAGAAAAAGTCTGAAAAAATGATAAATGACTGCAAACGAATGATGATTGTTAGATAGTTGATTTAGAAAAGTGATGATACATCGTTGTACAATTTAATAGGCAAATAAGCCACGCTTAACACTTGTACTAACATGTTTTGAATAAATTCAATTAAAATACTTGTCTTTCATTAGCACTTTTTGCAAAGACTTCTTAAAATGTAGTCTGCAAACGGGTCGTATATTCAATTAGATTACAGCCCTTCTTCAAGTGAAGTAAAAAATGTCTACCTAAATGGGATTATGAATTCGTTTTAATATAATTGGTTTTTGAATGTTTTTTTTCGCACTTGTGCTCATGATGTGACTGTGAACAGCCCACGAGAGAAGGCAGTTGGTGGTGGCTTTGTTACCAAACATTAAAAAGCTAAATGGCGGAGCTCCAATTTCTCTCACGGAGCGAGAAGACTCTGAGAGAGCATTCATTCGCCGATTTTCCCAAATCCAAGAATGCAAACCTGACCGGTGAGTACATTAAGGACTCCTTTTACAGTGTCAAAAATGTCATTAAAAGTTAACTGTACAGTATAAGTATCATAATCATGAGAAAGGTGCTCGTTTTGCACTAATGGAGTGAAATAGCGTTAGATTTACCAAGAGGCACCTCATGATACCTTCAAAATGAGACACTTAACATGACAGGAAAATATTTTATTGCCTATTAAATGACAAAAATGTGTTCTTTTTTAAAAGATACGGTGAGTTGGTAGCCATTCATGGAGAGCTTGAGCCTCTCGTTGATGTTCATTTGAAGCCTACGACACGCGTAAAAGTCCGAGTGTGCTATGGTCAAAACATTGTGGAGCGCTCGCTCAGCGTCTATCTGACAACGAATGAACTGAAAGTAAGCCAAAACAACAAACGCTGCTAAACTTTTTATTTTCTCATTAACACAAAACTTCATTAGCCATTAGATACAATTGTGACTAATGTGCAACGTCATTAACCGATATTTTGTGTTATCTTTTAGGGCAATTTTGAACAGCTCGTAGGAGTCTCCTCTTCGAAAATGCGTCTCTTTTATGTTGACTCGGAAATGAGGGAAGTGGTTGGACGAGAGGAGATGAAGTTTCCGCAAAAGCAACTTTACTCATATAATATTCAAGACGACGACGAGATTCACGTCGAGCTAAAGACGTGTGCCCTAACGCCGCTTTCCAGCAGTTTACCGTAACTTACAAAGTTACGGTGAAAGTTAAGAAAGAATGGTACTACGCAATGATGACGAAGATTTAAAAAAACGGATAAATTTATGACAGAATTTTGTATTTAATTAATTATGAAATGAATTTGACCTTCGAGAAAAGTATCAAAATAGATTTTATGCAAATATTCAATAAAGCAAAGAGAAACTAACATCATTTTATGATATGATATAATTAATGATTATTAACTTTCGACATATTTAAGAATCTACTTTTAGATCTTAATTTGCTGACTGTCCAATAATTGTTGAAATATAATTATATTTACCTATATTATGTTATTAATTGTTGTATATAACATTGTTCATAATAGTCGCAATCGCGTTGTTGCCATTTAAATATATTTTAGTATATAGTATTACGTACGCACGGAATAGAGTTTATCTTTGGGAAAGTATTTTTAAGTCTGGTGATTATTTGTTTGTAATACCACCGAATGGTATTTGGGTTGAGGTGCGATGGAAAAAGATTGTAGTATCAAGACAATCTGGGAAATACGGTTAGTGATGTTTAAATACAGGTGCAAGGTACAGGTATTACTATACAAGTTTAATCTCATTTAAATTCATGAGTTGTTTTAAAATGCCATTCAAAATGATTATAAAATTACGATGATGATGGGTAGAGTCAATTGTTCATAATTACTCACAAACGTAATGCCATAACACGTAATAATGGTAAAGAATCAAACTCAACAACTAATCAAATCAATGCGTAGCTTTAGTAGAAACCAATATTTTTTATTAATATTGGAAACTTTATGTAATGTAAATTACTTGCTAGTTAATAGTTTTTCGTAAAGAATCAGGTATCTCAATGTATTCTCAATTTAAATATTGTGCATTACAACCAGTAATAGATGTGCAAAGTATCAATTTATAGTTTACAATTTAGACATGCCAGTTTGTGTAAATAAACCTACGGTACATTTAGAAGTCAATTTAACTGATAATTCAATTAATGCAGATATCGAGTAGAAAATTGTGCGCATTTAGAATTACAGTATTTAGAACTGGACGGATGTATCACTCTTATTAAATGATAATAACGAATTTCCGCAACCGCCGCAGCAGATTCGAGTAGGTTCGAGAAAACAAACTAACTTTTATAAAGGTTATACTTGTACACGAAACGAAACTTACAATCAACCTATCAAATCGCAAACGCAACCCGCAACGAACATCTTTTCAATCAAAATTATTATTTTTTCTGTAAAGCTGATTCATTGGATTCGACTTCGTTAATTAAATTATATTACATATTAGTATGTAATAGCAAGAATAAAAATTTTAATGAACATTATATGTAATGTAACACTGATTATCACCACAAGTTCGCAATTCAATAAAATTCAAATGTAACCTGTGTTAAAGTACCTTTACCGGTATACTAGACAGCTTCAAATAATTTGTAAATACTTATGAAAGAGAGAAAAATCTGTAAACAACCTTCGGTAACAATCACAGTCCATTAATAAATAAAACTAACTTGTATTAGTTGCATTAGTAGTACCGTTAATTAAGTCATGACTGATTTATTATATATTTATAAAGTTATGATTAGTTTGTAAAACTTCATGCAACAAACCTAAATATGTGGTGTATTAAGCCTATGTATGTACATATTATAGTAATTGCAATGAAGTCATTATTAGTGACATTCACCCCTAATACTAGATTCATTGTTAGTTAAATCACCAATTTGAGTCTTGAGACCGTAGTTAAACGAGACACAATTTAATTTTTGTCGACAAGAAATTCAGTTTAAAACTAATCTTTAAGAATCATTGTGTTGTTGGCGATAATAAATGACACAGTACGATTAACAAAATGTAATCCTTTACTTTAACTATTTACATTAATAACTGCATTAATCATTTCTTTTGTCCTTTCCTTAGGAAATCTGATTTCCTTTTACGGACAAAAATTTCATCATTATCATTCATACGATACGTGAACAACTGTTTGTTCGGAAAGTTCATGAACACTGGTTCTTCATAATATGCATTCAGTCCGACATCCAAATAAAGAAGTTCCATCTCAGCGGCACTGATTCCAATGATCGGTTCCAAATAATTCTAAATAAAAATTTCTTAAATAAGGACAAACTTGTATTGAGAAAGCGAGAAACAAAATTGTCTAAAGAAATGATTTTGTTTGAGTTTGAACCTTTAATTCGGACACAGTCTGCTTCAGTTTCACTCTGACACGCGCAACCTCTTTCTTTTCATACTTAATGAGAAGTTCGACATCAGTTGGTGGCGCCAGGTCTACTTCCGCCAACTTTTGTACATCTTCGTGTTTCGCTTTTAACTCGAGATATCTCGCTGGAGGATTTAAATCATCGAGGTGGTATCGAATGAAGTTTCTCTCTGCGTTTTCTCTTTCATCGGACGTAATAGGACGACCCCTATTCAATACCTCAATGTTCGGAAGAAGCGAAATAAAATGTTGCCTTCGTGCTTGTTCTGCGGACCAAAATGTAAAAAGAGGCTAAGAAAACCCGTTTATGAGAACCTTGAGCTAATTTTATGTCAATTAGTTATTATTATTTTAATTTGTACCGGGAACATCTTGGAACAAAGGGATTCCACTTAATCTGAGGTCGTTGAGTGCCGGAAATAATTTTAAATTTTCCAGTTGACTAATGTCAGATATAAGCGTGTTTGAAATCCACAAGGTTTTCAGATTCGGGAAAGTCGTGGCTGCGTCATTTGGAATAATACTGATTGGACAATCAATCAAACTCAAATGGTACAGGTTTGGAAACACGAGGCCTGGGAAAATGCATTAATTTGAGTGAAAACTTTGCACGAACCAGTACAATTACATTGTATTGTATAGCAATTTGATTGATTTGTTTTCACATACCCAATTTGGAGATTTCCTCCCATGACGTCACTGGGTTATTGTCAAACATAACTGTTTTCGTATTACCAAAGATTTCCATTTCATGTTCCCTTTGCAAACTCTGGCCGTGGTCGAGTTCTTCACGCGCTGGTAAATAAATCTCCTTGTACTTATTCACAGACAAATGCAAATCTGACACATTTTTTGCATGACGCATAATGAACCACACAGTTTTCCAAGACGAATTGCAACCAACCAGTATCAGAGTACTTAAATGCTCTAATTGAGGAAAGGAACTGGGCAGTGACGTTGAAGATAAGTCGTTAAAACCGAGATTGACAAATTTAATTCTTGACGCATGAGTCAATACAGTTCCAATCTGTCATACAATAATGATCAGTCGCCATCATTTTAGAGACTAATAATATCTAACCTCTCACTATCAGAGTTCTTTAAATCTCATTTGCAAAGTTTGTATTTAAAGTTTTAATTTTTTAATGATATCAAAACTCATCTTACCTCGCTTAAATCCGTCAACGAGTTGTGCGAAATATCCAGCTCTCTCACAGATTTCAACTGCTCGGCCAAAGTTTCAGTGTCTCCAGCCCTGTCAATTCCGCTGGAACTGATGACCTGATGAACAAATTTATAAAAACACTGTCATAAATAAACTTAAACTTATTAAATGATTCCTCCAATTAAGAAACAAAATAATTGTTTATTACCGGTGTAAACTCAACTTTAACTTACAATAACATTTGGAACCGAGGAGAGTGGACCACAATTTGGAGCAAAGACAATGAAGCCTTCGTTTCCGTTGACTTCTTCAGTCTCTTCATCATCGTTCCCTGTGTCGAGATACTTTTTATGAATAGCTTCTGATAACGAAGTCATCTCCAACTTCCAATCAACACACCAATTTTTTATCCTTATAAAATGATAAAACAATTATTGGGAAACTAATTTTAATAATTAATTGCCGGTAAATTAAATTTGTTTCCAACTGTCAACTGCAACTCCACAAGCTGCAGCAGCAGGTGATAAAAACATGTGGGTGGATTACCATGTACCTGTAATATGTAGATTTTGGTAGAAAAACGAAGAAAAAACAACGAATCATTTCAGTGAGAGACAAGCCGATCTTTTTTTGTTTTCATTTTCCCCTTTTCCTTTGTTTACTCTGCTGTCCGTTGAGTGGTTGAGTTGTCAGCGTCAGCCCAGCAGCCGATCCGCATTCGCGTGAATAAAAAGCATTTGAGTCAAATCATTTGACCTTGAAAATATAATATTGATGATTATGATGACAAACAATTTTGAATGATGGCGCGGTTTTACTTTTTCGAATATGCGGATGCCGAATAAATGCAACCCATTGAATGATATCAGATCAAAATAGGTAAATACACAAAAAGTTACGATACAAAATTAGTTAATGTATACACTAAAGTGCTTTCTAAATATTGAATGTTAGGTTAAATGTCGAGTAAATTGAGCTTGAGTTTATTTTTTTAAATAAAAAATGTACATACTGCTTAAGTTAGCAATGTTTAATTTAATCTTAATAGCAGTCCGGAGACAGATGAAACGTTCGTGAGCAATTACCGGGAACGTAACGTAACGGGACACAGGTAGGTAACTTAATTAATAATTTCGCGACCGTTATAGTTAAACCTATGCAAAAGGGTCGTTAGTTTTTAGTCGCTTCATGTTTCGTTAAACGGTTAGATTAAATTAGCTGCTGCAGATTTTTATTCATGAGCGCACCACTTAATAAGCTTAATTCTTAAGGAGATTTCCAACTACCATTAAAAGTCATATAAACAAAGGTAGGTACATATCTATACGTACATAATGTCATTAATGTCCATAAATTACACTTTGGTATTTCTAGTCCGTCTTTTTTCTGTCAGTATTTATTTTAATTTAACTATGTATACGTTCATTGTTGCTTAAAATTTAATTTAGTCTTAGCATTAGCCCTCCATCTGCTTGATGTCATGAGCCACTTCATCCAAATTCTTCCAAGTTTTATACACAGCTTCTTTATAAGAGTAGTGATAGTAGGGAATTCCGTGCTTTTCCGCCAAGGCCCTTACGCGCTTATGAATTCTGGGATGGCGGAACTGCGGCATCGTTGGGAATAAGTGGTGTTCAATCTGCAGAAACAGAAAATGATAAATGAATATTTTGATAATAAAGTAGAATCCGAAATCAAGAACCTGATAAATGAACATATTGAACAACTCCATTACTAAACTTAATGTTATTTACTGGTAAGTGTGACTCAGTTATGCAAAGTAATAAATAAATTGAATTAAGAGAATTCTGGACCTGATAATTAAGATACCCCATCCACCAATCGCACCACGGGCTTTGCTCCACATCGGCGGTGTGAAGTAGTCCATACTCCACCCAGTGGGTAGGCTCGGTTGTCACCGGAAGGTGGGTATGAGATAAGGCAAAGTTTCCAAAGAGGTAGATGGACATTAACCAGGTGCTTAATAACCATGGCCAAAATCCACAGTAATAAGCAAGAAGATAGTGAATTCCGATGGAGGCGGCTTGAAGATAATGACCGTGCTTAATGATGTATTTCGGGTGCATGTAGAATTGCCAGGTAAGCGTTCCAATCAGGGTGTCGATAAGGAGGAACAGGTATTTCTGAAAAATAGTAAAACATCAACTATTATTTAGCAAATTATCAAAATAGCATAAGAATCCATGTTAAATTGTATATAATTCACCACTCGAGCGTGTGAAGATTCAATTTCAATTTGCAAATCACTTTCACATGAGTGTTACACATACTGACTGCATACAGTAGTATTTAATTGCTTAATATGGTAGAGAGTTATTGTTATTCGTTTGATTTACCTGGTTTTGCACGAAAAATGTTTTTCCTTGTTTTGGATTTTTTACAACTTGCACATTGTAGCATATGAGAGGAAGAGTGTCTAAATCGACGTCATGTTTCAAACGCTGTGGCATTGCGTGATGTCTGTTGTGACCTCTTCGCCACCAGGTTGAAGACAACCCCAAGCCAATACCTAATTGACGTAAGCAAACCGCAGATCATTAGTAAAACTGGATTAGAGTATGTGTGTAAAAAATGTGAGAAAATCATTCGTCTACACAAACTGCACGTTGGGTAAATTTTGATTGTTTTGTACACAATTACCGAAAATGATGTCATGAAGAAGTCGGTCTAGCTTTGGAACTCCAGTCATTGAATGATGACCACTTTCATGTTGTACCCATCCCGATCTTCCTTGAGCCAAGCCGAGCAGAGCGCATCCGAGAAATTTGACTATGTAACTTTGCGAAAATAGGAGGAGATAGCCTATGAAGCCTATTGCACAAAGTTCTACGACTCGATAAATGTTGTGCATGTATGAAGGCTTAAACATGCCCTCCTTCTCCAGTTCCATGTACAAATTTATGAAATCTTCCGTCAGAGCTTTGTGACGCTTTGCTTGTTCTGGACTTTTATAAGCTGTATAAAAATATTTTATTAATTAGACATATGTAGGTCATTTGCAAGAAATGCAACAACTTATGTAATTTAGGTAGCAAATGTTACCTTCTTTGTCGTCAGCAGGTCGCTTCTTGAAGGATTTCAGGATAGCTTTAATTTTTGCGGGGGAACGCTGATGGAATTGCTGAATGGCCAGGGTGGCATCCTCGCCCGTGTTTGTGTAGTAGTCGATTATACTTCCACCGGGATGTCGTCTGGCGAAATCCGTTATATCATAAAACCAGCCATCGCAAAGGATTTCCTTTCTTGATGTTTGAATACTGCCAATATCCGAAGGTCTCTTTTGTAGTAACTCTCTCTTTTGACTGGTTGGTGCCATTTTCTTAATTTACTTCTATTTAGAAATAAGGAAATAAAGAATGAAGTAGACAAAAATTGCATGCAAATGAAAATTTCAGATTTTGCCCGTTTCTGCAAATGATACTTGTCCAGCAAGCATGTAGCAGAAACATTCAGCCACCAGAATCTCACAACAAAAGGGGACAGCCTTGGAAAGTTTGTTGCTTTATAGTAACATTTACAGCTAATTTAATTTACTTTTGCTATGGGCTATAGAGTCCGCTGACACAGCCAGTTTTATCAAGATAAATGTAACAGGGCAGGTTATGGATCAGTAGATTGAATTATCACGAGAAGCCAAAGGCATGTGCAATGTGCAAGAATTCAGACTTCAGATAGTACGAGTATCAACTCTCTGAAATTAGAGCTGAGTTCTCAATGAATTCTTGTGTAAGTCTAGTTTAGTAGAGTGCAAATGGCAAACGCTGAACTTAACTGGACCCGGTGCGGTGGCGTGGTACCTACGTATGGACGGTTTATGATCTGTCATCATTAATTCAGAAGTGTAACTTTGATCAGACACAAAATCAAAGTTCATCTCTGATCTTCGGGTTACGTGAGGACTGACCATCTTTATCTAAGCTTCCTTTTTACATCCTGAATCTTTGTCTTACCGACAAAAAAGATACAGTTTATTACTTTTAGTATAGATCACGAAAGATTGGCATGAAGCGGGAATGCGAATACGCCGCAATTTCATTCAGACTTTGTGTCTTTAAAAATAAATTATACTACGGCCTGTGACGATATATGTAACATGCGCCATATTTTTCCAGGAGACTCTTGTTCACGTGCTTTATGGAATACGCACGCACTCATTTTTTATTAATGAAATGAATCTATGCCCGATGAACATTAACTTTGTTTCGATGAACGCATCTGTGTGATTTTTGCATGGTAAAATCGTGCAAGTGCAGCCAAAGTGCAAACAAACATTGACTTAGCATTTCTATATACCTTGGACTTCACAATGGAAAGAGTTCCACGGAGTGAGTCATTTCCGATTGTCTTTGTTTATTATAATATTATTATATCCCAGTTAATGAAATGTCTTGTCTATGTTTACTTGTCCAGACTTTGCCCTTTACACATGGAAAAGAGTAAAGGTCTTTTCGAAAAGGATAAAGTCTTTAGTTTGATTTTCCATCACCGTCTGCATGCATAAAAATTAAATTATGTTAATGATGGTCCAGAAGCTGGATCATTCATTCAGAGCGTGAAACTTAAAATCATTCCACCACTAGGGAGACCAATGGCTTTTTGGCTTTGTGGCAAGTGCCCAGATGAAAAGTTATCTAACTCTAACTCTTGACATTCCATGATCTGCATCAGCAACAAATTGATTACATTATAACAAAGTAAGTTTCTGCATACATTTGCCTAAACAATTCTTTAGAAGGGAGCCGAAACGCTTTTACTCGTTTATATCATCAATCATGCGCACTTGAAAATGTCAAAAGGAAGTCTCATTTTCGGTAGTTCCTGATGTCTGAAAGGAATGTTGAGTTATACAACTACTTTGTTACTATTCTGTTTTGTACCGTTAATTATTATTTATATTCAAAACCAGCCAGATCGTTTATTAGGTGTAGGTAATGAACTATGAAGTGTGAGAGCGCGCAACCTGTTGCGGAACCCAACTTGTTCGATGCAATTGCAATGCAATGAAATGCAGTTATGCATAGTGCATCAAACAACAAAGATCAATCAGGTTTGTCACTTGAACTTGTCATTGAAAGTGAATGTTAGGTTTAGTTGGCTGTCAGTTTCAGTGCAGAATCAGCACTGCAGATCGCTCATTTCATGAAACATGCTTTGTCTGTCTCTCTTAAACAATGTTATACTCTAATTCGGCATTCGCCACGTTTCACTAATACTCACAACATTTGGGTAGATCAGGTCCAGACATTGCTCTGCCCACAAAAAAATGCCAATCAAGGACAGAGACACCATGACTTTATGAGACTGTATCTCTTCTCATGCGACAGTCATTTCCACATCCAACTTATCTTTATGGGACATGAACAGTTTAGAGCTAGATAAAGTTGGCAACACGTAGATTAACTCACGATAAGTTGTGTAAAATGTGATAAAAAATCTTTCTGCACTGATCAGTATCGTGAAATAAATTTGGATATTCAGATTTATATACATATGATTTTTTTTAAATGGACCGGAAATTCAAAACAGTATGATTTTCGCCATTATAATAAATAAGAATAAGAAATCTGACAACAATATTTCTCTTACCTCTGCAGAAAGCTCCAAATTAGCAAAGTATAATAAAATAAAAAATCTTTAAAACTGTTTCCACTCTAATAAAATATAAAATAATTCGATCCACTTGACCCATTCAAAAAGCTCCTGTTGTTACTGTTCAGAGGAGCCTGCGAAGACTGAAGTGATCTCTACAATGAAATTCATACTAAATACTAGAATCAATTTTTTTCGAAATGTAATTATTTATATTACAGAGAAAAGGGAGATTTCTTGTTGGGTGAATTAAACTGGTATGGTGGAGGCTAGCAAGTCAGATACCACATCTTTCATCTCACGCCGGCATGACATGACGAGGGAAGGTTCTTCAGCTTTATATTCGAATTGAACCATGGCAAAAACGCCTATTACGATATACAGTGTATCTGTATGAGATGAAATGAGGTTTTCATATGGATTGGCATTGGATTCAACAAAGAAGAGAGGAGATTCACGGCATACAAAGCTTCTATAACTTTACATTATCTTACTATTACTTACATACGCTGACGTCATGTCAAACGATTAAGTTAAGACTGTTCAACTTTACAGAGTGATGCGAATGTGATACACTTTATTATGTAAGAGAAGAATGGGATAAATTGGAATTACCGTCATATGAATTGCTGACTTGCAGACAATGAAATGAAGGTACGACCGGACCATGTCAGGGGTTTCAACTTCTATTTAGTATTGTACTGTGTGAGTGAGGTTATTGTTATAACTTTACATTAATATTAATATTACGTAC
>VYYJ01002291.1:0-22611 GCA_021029165.1 Cyphoderus albinus | reverse complement strand
TGTGATCTGCAATTGTAAATAATAGTAGTAACATGTATGGAGTTTGAATGTAGTAGGAGGTTATTGTAGACATTGTGTTAAAAAATCTTAATTGTATTAATATTGTATTATATTAATAATGTGTAGAACACGATTCTAACCTGACTGTAGTGTAAATACAATAGAACACAACGGATAACTTTTTAAAAAATTTAAACGCAATGCACAGTTATTAATGAATTAGCAACAAAATCTGAGTTGTGTAATTAATCTCCATTTAAACGGAAGTAGTACCTGTTTTCTTCGTAGTGAACATTCCATAACTTTGGCAATCAACAAAAAAAGTAATAAAAAATTAATACATAAACCGAAAGGAAGTCAATTATAATTATAGGACGATATATAAAAGTCCTTTTATTAGGAGAAAACGTTCTTTCTTCGTAATGAGTCTACTGCACTTAGGATTAGTCCATGGGACATGTTATGAAATATTTACATAGTCAATTATTGCGTGAAGAATTTTATTTTGCTTGAAGGATTAACAAATTAGATTTCTTCTTTTTATTTTACTTATTTAGCTAGAATCGCATTTATACATAAGCAAAAGCTTAAATATCGCGAATATCATTCGATATCAATGCGTGAATTGATTTTTATGAATCTGTTATGCCTTTAACAAGAAATCTTCGCTTTCACATATCCAGTTCCTGGCCACACACATCACTTTGCACTTGTAATGTTAAGAATAATTAAAATAAATAATAAATAATATATTATATGACGTTGATATAAATAAATGTATACTAAAATTCTGAAAATATAAAATTATTTGTATGAATAAACAAAAAAAACTAATAATAAATTACTCATTTTTTGGGAATTAGTTAAAAAATTAGACGCTTATTTTATTTGTACATTTACAAACATCAAATATTTAAAATATATGTAATGTCATCAAATAATATTCATAACCAGAGATATCTCGAGCTAGTTCCGGAGTCCGATTTTACTTTCATATCTCAGTCATCTCTAAAAAAAAAATAAAAAAGTAAAGAGAGTAAAAATAAATAAAGATATAATTATTTATTTTGTATATATTTATTTTGCTATACATATATTAATATATGCTTAATATATTTTGCTTTACATATGCTGAGAGGTACATACACATACTTAAACTGTATAATAAATTTACAAATGCTACGTTATTACCACCAGTGAATAAGTGAATTGCGTATTGTAACTGCCATATTAAACTTACACAAAATTAGACTTCTTTGAATATTCTTATTATCAACCTCAAGAGCCTCTGCAGCTGAACCTTTGTTGTCGTTTATCTGAACCCACCAGCCAGATTAACACTATTGAATTTCCGATTGATCAGAATCCTTTTTTGTTCGGATGAATTGCTAAAAACAAAAAAGCATAAATGATAAATGGATGACTCAAAAAGCATTAGATTATATATGTAGGCCTCGAATATTACGTTCAACATTGAAGCCGATAAAGACACGATTGTTTGATCAATCAGGGGAGTTGCACTTTGCAGGGGGCATTTCCGGCTTCAACACAAGATCTGCTACACCCAGCATTTCCAGAATCTTCTAAAATTAAACAGAAAAACGTAAATTCACTGTTTATCAGTTTCTTTCAGCCTGGTGGCTTACATTTTCATGAGGTTTACCATTTCGACTAATTCCTACATGACCATCCCTTATTAAGAATGACGTTGCAAATAAACGTTTCAATGTTTCTGAAACGTCGTCACCCTCAGCAATATCAAGAAGACTTTGAGGCTTGTTCTCGGTTCTGCACTTTCTTTTGACAGATTTCAATACATCCTTCGCTAAACCTTCGGCTGTGTCGCCAACTTCATCCGATCTATGCATCGTTTCTGCCTGAGTTCCATTTTCGATTGATTCAGAATCAATACATTGCCGTTTTCGTGGTTCCCTTACTTTCTTGGGCGGTGGTTCAGGAGCACCAGTTCTTGCAAAATCATCTAAATCTCCAGTGGAGTGAAAGAACAGCTTGCAGCTTCAGCTGCTAATTTGCTAACAGCCAAAATAGGGGAATACTGCCCATTTTCATTTAAGGCTCCTTCTTTCTGTGAAACGTAATTTTACAAGATTGCAAATTGCAAACCTATGATGTTTTACAATCACATGCATGTTATGCTATTTGTGAATGAATTTGTCTCTCCTTTGGAGTGTGATCTTACCACCGCGTTTATAAAATTTCCAAGGTCGAAAAGATTCTGGCCAGCTCCATATTTTGCGCTGTTTTTTTTTACATTTTGGAGCATAGATGTGTATGCTTCAGTCCCATTATCATTTCTTGAGCTGAGGCCCCTGCAAGTCATTAGAAAGAGGCATGTTAGAAAATTCCCGGATAAAAAATTCAAGATTTTGAAACTTTGATAAGGGCTATCTTGGCTATCTTTCATTTCCCCATGTTAAATCCCATAAGGATTTTTGAAAAAAAAATATTTTGAAAATCCAAAATTTTTGCACATGAACGCCGGCCCGCTGCAACCAGCGACATGTGCCAATCTTCGTTTTTCACCATTAGTAGTTAGCACAGAAAGTGGGAAGGGTAGTCTAGAAAAACAAGGTTTAATATTTCCTCGTAAGTGAAGTTGGAGTGTTTTTCCTGCCGCTATAAAATGAAATGGCTTCAAAATAATCGACAGTGAAAGCAAGTCAAAGGAATGGTATTAACACATGTACAGCCTTCCCTTTTCCCATTTTGGAGCACAATCAAAACTTGTTTCGCGATTATGGCTTTGTTGCAAATTATGAGAGTCGAAAAAGTAGAAAGTTATGTAGGTGAAAGCATAAAAACATTGTAACATGTAATCCCCAACATTAAATGTACTATCCAGCTTCGGCAAAAGGCAGAGACGGGAAAGCATGTGACATAAAAGGAACAAAGTTTTGGAAACTACACACACTCAAATACAGCAGAAAAGTTTTTTGTACTACATAGGAGCAGGAATTGATCTCATTTACAACGACAAGTACAACAAAAGCGGGTGTGTGTGTTTATGAGTGAAAAAAGTGAAAGTAGTCGAGTTGCCCAACGTTGAGCAACAAAAAATCCGAAACTACACAAATAACAAATAAAAGGGAATATTTGCTGGTGGAATTATATTTGACTTGTAATACTTACCATAGTAGGACGTCATGTCCAATGGCATTGTCATCACAAGTCTTTGGCATTTTCGGAGCTCTCGAAGAAGCAGCTGGGTGCAGAAAAAGAGGAGGACCAGCTGTGGAATAAAGTCCAGAGGAATATCTTCCGCTACATCGCTATAGTGGTGGACCAACAATGTACACAAATTCCATGAATTGGTGACAGTGACGATGGGAAGAAAATGACATCAAACGGCGTAGGGAGACACGCACAAAGGAGAACCAAAAAAACTTTCTTGCACTTTCTCATTCACAACATTACAACTAAGTAAACCAACGAGAGCAGAACAGAACCATACACCTATTCATTGATGACTTTCCTAACTTATCTTATCTTCCTGTTTAGAAAAAAATTCTTATGTAAAAGAATGAATAAAAGATTTTTGCTTTCATGTTATCCGGAAAAGTAAAGTTTCGTCCTTATTTTTCCTGGTGTGTGTATTTCCAGTAGAGTTGTGTTCATATAAAAAGAACCTTTTCTACTCTATTTTATAAAACTGTATTATAATCGTTACCGGAATGTGTGGCATATTTGTTCGCCTATCACACCCATGTTTTCCAGTCAACACTGACAGGATACCTAGAACTACCACCCCTCCTCCATAAACATTACCTATTATACTTCATATAATCTTTAATTGAAATGTATGGCATTATATTTGGCTTCGCCGGGGAATATGGTTATGTTCGCTGCGCTGTGCTAACGTTGCGTTACCACATCTAGATGGAATTTTAATGTAAACAAATAATGATATAGCTAAGCATAATTTGTTTCGTACAAATTTTCAACAAGGGAATGTCTATCGTATCCAAGTATTACTTATCAACGTCCCATAACTTCACATGTTAAAAACTAAATAGTGTGAAACAAATAATATAAATAATATTCATTTATTGTAGTGACGACTAGTTGGTCGAGTGGTTAAGCGGCTCACTGTATCGATGTTCAATCCCGAGTTTGATTCATGATGCCCTATAAAACAGTTTTTCTCTTGCCGTAATACATCGGTAGCACCTCACGCGGGTCCGACCTCTAGCTCGCATGGCATAGTTCCCTTGCAGCGTTGATGTCGATATAATGGGGATAAGACCTTAGCTAATGCATGAGTTACCTCATGTGGTGCGAACGTTGGCGTCATAGAAAAGAAGCTCTAGCTCATGCAAAAATCACAATGATAAGTCACACCTAAATTGTATGCACATGTGATTTTTTACTTTTGCTTGCATTAAAATTCCAATGTGCTAATGCGAACTCTCGCTTTAGCCATTATTCCCCGGCGAAGCCGGGGCGATTAACCCACCGTCAGGGGGGCACTTGTTTTGTACATGATTTCTTTTGTTATATACAAAAACATTCCATCATTTGAGTGACGCGACACAATGCCTAGGTATGAAATGTATTTCACTTTTTTTTTCATTATTCACTACGTTGGATCACTGGATGTAACAACGTAATACAAAGTTTCTCGATAAAAATGTTTCCTTCTTTTGCATACATTTCATTCATATTTTTCAAAACGAAATTTTGACAAGATAAAAAGCGACTGCTTTTCCGTCTTAACTCCAGGCATCTATTTTGCTGATGGAGCATGGTTCGGTAATAGGAAAAATGAATGACGGATGGAGCAAAGGGAGCGGAACGAGGAACAATTTTCTTCCCGTTCCTATTTTCCTTTGAGAATATTTGGAACGACAAATTTTTATAAACATTTTACGGCGGCCACAAAATAAAATACTCTACTGCCTCGTTACGGTTCACAAACTAATTTTCTTAATAATTCACATCTGAATTTTATAAACAATATGAATGAAGTGCGGAAAAATTTGCCCAGCTCATTGAAATAAGGGTGGAGAAGTAATTGATAAAATACTAAGTGATATTGTTTAGGTTTAAGTGTTTAGGTGTTCTTACTTGCGCACTTGTAGCAAGAGTATTTGACAAGCATGCCGACATGAGTCAATAGTTTGTCTCCGTATTCTTCTTATCTTCTCCCGCATTTCAGGCCCATCCTTCGCTTGTCCGATGTGAATGAGTAGATCACGAAATTGAGCAACGTGGGTATTCACCTCCTCGACCGCCTGTTTCAGTTCCATGTTTTCAATTATTTACCACAATATTCCAACTTTTATAATGAACACTCTCGCACTTACAACTCACTCGTAAAACTACTTTTAGCAAAGTAATTTTTATTTGAGAGAAGAATAAATAAAAAAATAAACGGGACAAATTTAAAACCTAAGTCATCAAACCACAAGAAAGGCGAAGAAAGTTTTGAAAAAAGTAGCACTGCCGTGTGCTTCCTGTCAAAAAGCTAGATCACGACTAAAGTGGAGCATAAAGGGCGTTCTTCGCCGTAAAGAGTAACTAACAAAATGAAGTAGGAAAAGAGAGGTAGAAAAAGACGAGAACAATACAATAAACAACTAAGAACCATCATTTTTTCTGTGTCCTGACTTTTGTGTGTGCGTTTCTACTTGCTTTCTTAAAAAATATAAACGACTTCTCGTTTACAAGGATAATAAATAAAAATGACGCTCTCACCTGAGAAAGGATATAAAAAAAGAAAGAGAAAAGACGAAGCAAGAATAACAACAAAAAACAATATCTTTTTCACTTCTCAAGGTATGCTCAAAATTTAGCCTCACAGAATGGAAAGAATTTTTGTTTTGTTTCTCCACCGAGGTACGTTCGTGTTTTTTTGTGAAAAACGAGACTTTGGTATTCCCTCTTCATGCGTCATATGCACATTGTGTGTCTATAAATGATAAACTCCGAGATATTCTTTCATTATTGAAGCAGGTTGTTTTCGTTCTTTACCTGAGTGGGATCTTGAGGAGGCTCTCTTTCATGCGCCATACCCATGCTGATCCTCCTCGCGAGCACACTCCATTTTATGGCCGCTAAACTACTCCGTCTTAAATGTGGCTGAGGACTGCTCGTGAGTCCTCCGCCTGCCTTCTGCGGCTGTGGGTTGCAACTGTATCGACGAAATTTCGAGCCCGTTGGAACTACGGTGGCTAAGGTGGTTGTACTGCCCGTGCCCTCGGAAGACGCTTCCTCCAAAGGACTGTGCGCTTGAGGAACTGAAAGAAGTTGAAGTTGTTGGTGTAGTTCTGAAGAGCAGGATGGAGACCGTCCAGAAGAGGAAGGTGCTCCAGCTTGTAGCAAACTGGTTGTGCTGCTGCTTCCTCCACAGTGGCCCGAGTCCAGTTTTCGTGTCTGCCTCTCTAAGCTGTTCCAGCGGACTGACGGAGGTGGTGTGGATGACGTGACTATTGCCTCCATGCTTTTTATCAGTTGCTCTTCAAATATTGTCTCTTTCCCGTATCTGTTCAAAAATTCAATAAGACTTTAATAAATTTATAAGTAGCTTTGGGACAAAAGTTCGTGGGATTAGGAGGATAACATTTATGCGGATGTTATTATTACTGCATGTACACAGTAAAATCATTAGCATGTGTGTGTGTGGGAGAAAAAAATATAGGACTGTCTGAGTGAGTGACTACTTATTCCATGTATGTCTCTAATCCGGGAGATGCGTTTTCTTGAGACGTGTTCAAGTGTGGGAGCTCCACTGAAAAATGCGGATCCAGGCTTAGATGATTTTCTCTTTCTCGCTTTCTTAATTCACTCTTTCGTTTGCCCTTTTCCCCAGAGACAATAACTCTCCATAATATTTGTGCTTACAACGCTGCATGCAGACACGTTAGCCAAAAACAACACCGAAATTCCAGAGCCGTTCAATTTGCAAGAGGAATGAAGGAAAACTTGTAATAATAAGATGAGAAAGAGAGTGAGCGAGTTTGGAGAGCGACGTGTAATTTTCTCCTTCAGAGAAATAATATAGGAATAGGTTTCGAAAGAAAGTTTTTCAGGGAGACAGCCCAAATAACGCTATTTTTGTGAACAACAAACCAGGTTATTGTTTCACTCTGCACTGAGAGTATTATAGCATGATATATTTGGGACAGTGCAAATGGAAACAGTACAATGAGCGACTATTTTAGTGAAAAAGAAACCGTAATATATTTTTAATGCACTAAATGTAAAAGAATGTGGAAGGGAGGGGCATTCATTGTATTCGAAAGGATGCTCAAATAAACGAAGAGCTGGAGTGTCTACATTCATATGCATTTTAACCTTTAGTTTTTATTCATCGAAACCTTCAGGGACTACTTTTTGGTGGTGCTGGAAAAAATGAGCTTGTGTAACAACTCTTTTCCCTACTGCATTTTTACGGCTACTAAACTGAGCAGACGTAACTTTTAGCATTTTCCCCATTTATCATCTCGTGTGGCGTTTTGCAAACAAAAAATCTAAATGCTATCATTTCATTTATTTCTTTCAAATTACTCAAGTGTACCGTGTCTCTGCCTGAGCATCTCTACATACCACTTAAAGCGATTTCGTTGTTTCTCTAATGCGAACGAAAAGTGCACACTTCTCCTTGCTACCCGACATACTGCCATTTTATATCTTGATGTTCGAGTGATGGTGATGCCAGAAGATGGTAAAGTATCGGATATAAATGATAAATGATTTTTGGGTAGGAATAAAGTGTGTACTGAAATTGAGCAAAGCTACAATTTATCTTTCGCTCCTATGGACAATCCCAATAGTCCCGTTTAATGAAACTGTTCAAATGAATAACTGATGCCCAACAAAGTTATGTAATGTATGTGAGTGATCATATCGCGTTAAATAGAGCAGCAACGTAATTTTTCAATGAATAGTACATAGGAATGTTAAGTCGATAAAAAATGCCAAACTGAAAAAGTGTGCACCAGCATAAAAGAAAAACCAGGAAAGATACTGGAGATGGGGAAATAGAATTTCTGGTATGAATCCTTTTATTTATGCTACTTTGATTTTTTGATTTAGTCTATCTTCTGCGAAATGTTTGGTTCTCGCTCCAATAACACGACGACTAGAGACAGTGTTTTGAGTGTGTGTATCCGATTCGTAAATAATTGGATACTCCACAGTATAAAATCAAAAGCAATGCTAGATTTCGCTTTATCTGCTTTCTATAACGTTATGTATTGTATATTTTTGTCACGTCAAATTTCACATTCTCTGCTTCCTATTTACATAGTTAATAAAGGTACATGGGGATGTTGAGTAACGAAGGAACGAGTCATTTTCCTTTTTTCACGTCGTAGGCACTGCGAACGAGCAAGTTTTTCACTCAAGCCATTTTCCAGATTAGTCTCTTCTCCACTCTACCTTGACACAATCCATATTTCGAAATGGAATAATCAAGTTAAATTTGTATCTAAATCTAGCCAGCCACAGAGCCACAGCGGAACGGATCGGGCACTGCTGCTGCCACTCCTTTTTTCCTTGCATACATTTGCATCTTTCTCCTTCGTCAAATAAGGTTCACCATGCATCACATTGCCACATGGAAAGATAAATATATTTCAGGAGGAAACGTCAGACACCGTAAATCAAATCGCTTATAAAATCTACACAATGGAAGACCTTAATAATGAAAGCATCCTAGACCATTCGCAAAGGACTCCGGAAAAAGAGAAAATAACTTGTGCAAGCGAGCACACATCCTTTCTTTTGTAAAAAAAAATAATGTTTCCATTTTAATTCTGACGGATCTAATGCGAAGCGTACTGCTTTTTTCATATCATCATGCCCATTAAACAAAATGAGGGTATCACTCACAGAAAAATAATTTTTGCTTCCACTCCGCTCTCATTGCCACTTCATCCTAATTTATATTACTTTTGTGTTTTGAGTACTCTGTCGCAACTTTATCACCGGAAATTTCATTTTTACATAAATAAATGAACACTTTCAAAAGCTTTCTGATTAAATGATTTTGACTGCATTAAACAAAATCTAATCTAATTTTGTACCAGTGTCACCAATCAGAATTGAACGCACATTATTTTCGCCTTGCCAAAATTTAAAGAGCAAAAATTCTTTTATATCCGTCCACTCATTCATTAATCTAGCCAAATGCACTGAATCAGTCATTCAAGATCAAATGAGCTTTTCAAGCTTTACCACAAGAAATAATTTATATCGTTAACATGCACCAGTTAGTCTGCGTATGTAATCCATGTGTCCACAGATTTAACATCCGCACCAAAATTACATTTAAATCCGTGCAAAAATTCGCATCCCCTTCACTATATTGAAGAGAGTGGCATCTCTTTATCTTTCGGTATATTTGGTTAGCGCGAAATGGTAACACGAGATAAATAAGAAAGATGTATCTTTTTCTTGGCATTCCGCCACAAACGGTTTTCGTACGGTCGCTGATTTTATATGACCCGAAACACGGACCTGTCTTCTGAGTAGGTAATATACTCCTTTTCCTCTGCGCGTAGAGAGATTGATAAAAAATTACACAAACATTGGACACAGACTCTGCAGTGTGTGGCTTGCTTTACGCTGTCTTCTTGCGAACAGGATTTTACTGCTTGAAACATAAACAAGAGCGCGCTTCCGACTTATTCGTTCGCCCCAACCTATAAATAAACAAATAAATAATATGCACAATGCCTGCACTCCATTACTTCATTGTGCCTTACACCAAAAAATAAATAGTTAAAGAAGTACAAGGGAAATTGGAATGGCAGCATAATACTCATCACCATCATCATTTTAGGTGCAGCACAACCATGTTTGAAGGGAGAAAAGCCGCTTTCTCTTGTTTTTGTTTTGTTCTCTCTGACTGGAAAATGTACTTTGTATCTCCATTTATGGGACTATTGAGAGCCATCAGAGGCAAAATATAAGAGAAGAAAAACAACATCAAAGATATTTGTTGCCCTAAAGTAAGTGCTTCGTCTCAGGCAGGCAAGTCGGAACATCACAAAAAACAACTCTTCGTTTTGGAGTTTCCGAGACCCAAAATTCAGCATATTAGTGGCACATTCTCCCAGTCTCCTGTGATTTTTCTCTGATTGTGGAACATGGAGATCAGTGGAAAGCATACAGGATAACGGATTATGCACACACAAAATATATCTGATGAGATTTTCCTGACGCATTCAATCCATCGTTTTTGGTTGTGTTGGTGTTACGCCTAAAGGTATTGCGGGAAAATGTATAAACTACACTCACAAAGAGAAAAGAGATTCCTCCTACTACCGGTGTGTGCTTGGGTGTATCCGTGTATCTGATTCTGCTCCATTATGACCACGACTTCATTTCACTCACTTATTCAGGCACAAATGTATACATAAATCACCCAATATCTCTTTTGGATTGAGTGAGGAAGATGCAGATTTTTTGAAGTCGTGCACAAATATAAAGACAGACAGCGAAGCGGAAAACAGGCAAATTGCGAAACCGAGAAAGAGACAACAAAAAAGAGTTTTGTCGATGGATACATTTTTACAGCTGCTCTTCTTTTTCACATTTTGTGTTTCAAAAAAGATATTTTATACTTTTTTTCAATGCCACTCATCATAAAACATGTCTTTTGTAACTCTTTCAGATTTTTATTTCCTTGACTTATATCATACACAAACGATATACCATCGCCTAAATGTGCATTTTGACATTTTATGGGAGTTGACACGCCACCTAAGCCGTTACAAGAAAAATAACGCTGCCAGAGAGTGTCTCACTTTTCACATTTGGTTGAGCCTGTTGCTTAGTCGAAACGATTGTATAATACGCCAAAAGATAAAGTGGCAAGAGCAGCGTATTATCCAAATCTTTATTGGAGCACCTGGTATGAAAAAATACGTGTCGTAGCAAAACAAAGATTATGCTCGTGCATGTATTAAGAAGGCGCGCTTTTCTGTCGGCATAAATAAATAATATGGCCATAAGAAAAAAATTGTGACATGATTGCACATGTGTTTGAGTTGGGCTGCTTCTGCTCTTCATTTTGGCAGGAAGAACATTCTCTTTCTCCATAATAAATTCAAGGTGATGATGATACTTGTGGAGGTAAGATAAATACGTCCCGCGCACCAAAATGGCGTGTTCAATTTTCAAAAGAAAGAGTGAAAAATGTACAATCTCATCATACAAAATACGGTTGACTAGTCGTGACACGGCTTATTGCTTCTTCTCAGTATCGTGGGAAATGAGATGAAATTTTTGTTGCTCTTTCCTTTGGAGCAGCAGAGAGTATAACCAACACAAAGTTAGAAAACGGCAGGAAAAAATGATACATGCCAACTAAAACTGTGGTATATTTTTGTGGCCACGAAATAAAACGAAAAAAATATTAGTATCAATATCAATCCAAGTCAGTCCCACGAAAAATTGAGAAGAATTCGACGCAAAAGGGTATCAGGATACAAAAATGCAATAATAATAATGTTACAAGGAATGGTTGTATAATATAACAAATAAAATATTTTGGACATCGTAAAACGAAAAAATTGTGTTATAGATAGATTGGATGGTTGGAAGAGCTTTTCATTTATTGTAATCTCATAAGTCGGCCGTGTAACTTTCTAGAGTTTTTTTTCAGTGAAAGTTAGTTCATGAAAGTCTGCACAATATCATACATTTTTTATGTGAGACTTGAGCAAAATGTTAATAAATGTTATTTCGACTACTCTCCAGAGGTTGTTACTTTTCAATTGAATCGGCAACGATCGACGAGCAACAGAGCACAGGCAAAGTATATTTGATGTGTGCCGTCGTGTGCACATATTTTAATATCATAAACATTTTTGTCAACCGCTCGAAACGAAATTCATACATTTTCCTAATGTATTATTATTACAATGTCATTGTGTTTTGTATTAGATTGACAGACAGGCGCAGGTAGTATTGTGAAATAGAAATGAGTCATTAAATAAGCAGTGGTATTGACGAAAAGGCATAATTTACAAAACATTAAGCCGAAATATATGTAATGAAAAACTCAATTTTCAATTCAACTTTTGACAATCATTTTCATATTTCATATCAATACAACATTGGTTTCCAACTTTTCCTCTTCATCTACTACGTCTTGATGAGTTACGGAGGTACATTTTAAAAATTTATTTCTTGAATCCAAGTATCGTCAGAATGTCATAGTTCGAGCCAGTTCTTAAATAAAAGTAAAGTTTTGCTAGATGGGAGTTCACAATTGTTCGTCGAGAAGTATTTTGTTCAAAATTAAAATTTAAAACTGAGAGATTGGCTAAAAACTCTTAACAAGCTTCTTGGTACTGGCTCCGACAAATCTATCAATATTTTAGTTTCAGCTCACTCAAAGCAAAACTAAAAAGCCTTAAGAGGTACGTCACAATTTTTTAGCAAACTTCAACCAGACATTTTGCACTCATTGCCTTTTCCATTTGGAGCTAGTAACAAAATAGTTCCATTACAACACAACAAATGTTTTAGACAAATTCTACGCTTTCCCTGTTGCTCTTTAAGGTAAATTTGTTCATTAAATGAAATGGTATTAATCTCGAAGCGAAAAAAGTAAATTCTTAATGAGTTCATTGCAGTAAAAAAGGTGTGCTGCGGGAGGAAGAAGTATCATAATCATTTTGTGTTCTTCTTTCTTGTTTCGTGTTATCAGCAGAAATGGTTCTGCATGGGGCTGCAATAGACCGGGCCAGTAATGAACAGATTACAGTGAATGTATACAAAAGTAAAAGTTGCTGTAGTTAGTTTACAAATAGAGAAAACAAAAGGCTGAGCTCATGTTGCGCTACGTTGTTTAATAGTTCCATTGTAATAATAAAAAGTTACGTTTTCGCTGGTGCCGACAGAGAAAGCGTTCATGATCCATTATCTACTAGCCCTGTCTTATTAATAAATGGAGCTTAAATGGGTACTATACGCACACGAAAACATATTGTGTGTATTATTTTATTATTAAAACGAACGGCAAATAATGCTTTCTCTTCCCCATGTAGCTCTGCTGCTAATAAAAAGGTTGTTGGCAGAAGAAGACGGATATTTTTCTCTACGTGGGGCTATACAATCTACACGTTTTTTACATTACCAGAAGACTGGAAAAAAAGAATTTTTTTGTAGAAAAGTTGGACTGGTAGACTTCTGTACTGTCTATTTCCCGAAACATCCTTATGACCGCGACGGTGTAGCGTTTCTGGTTTTACCTGCTTTGTTATTTATTTTATGTTCTGGTAGTGACTGCCACACTGTGGTAGTTTTTTCCTGATAGAACATATCACTGGACACCACCGGGGAGAAAGTGTTTTTGCTTAACAAGTTCCGAATTGTTTTGCCGACGTCGACGACGACATGATTCATTTCTTTGCTCTCCTTCACTTTCTACTAAGCAGTAAACAATAGTTTGCTTTATTCTACCCAATTTAGCTTCAACACGTCCAGCATTAGGGGCAAATTTTTGCTCAGAACATCCTACGTACATACATAATAGAGAAGATGCAAACCTTTCTTTAATTTAGCAAAATGGAACTAGACCTCTACTTAAAAATTCCATTGCAGAATTGAATCAATTTCAATCTTTTGTGACATGTAAAGTAGCATTAACCAGAAGTTACCTGGTTGTTAAATAGGTAGAAATCTACCAGTAGATGAGAATGTCAAATTTCAATAATACTAAAAATGATCGACAACGAATTGCAATTTTTTACCTACAGCATATGATCGTATTTGTAAAATGTTTGTAATTAGTTTCGTATTAATGCCAAATCAGTACGACGCTGGTGGGGAGTTAATTAAATAAAAGAAACGTACTCACCTGACTCTATCCAAACAGTGACAGGGACGCGACGAGACGGCACGTGATTTTCGCTGAGAAAGTGTAATTAGTGCTATGTTTATCTTTCTGCGTTGTATACCTTTCACTTGTCAAAAAGACAAGAGAAAACTTTTAACACAGTAAACGAGATGGGTCGTTGATGTGTTGCTTTGTTTTTCGTTCTTGCAATAAATATGGGATGATTGCCCAAAGACCACCCAGCAGATACCAGGAAAGAAGCCCGCCGTTTGATTTGACAGTTGGAAGGAAGAAGATGAATTTGTTGATTGACAAACTGGCTTGCAGACTTATTTTACAAATTTCTGCATGAAATTTAAAATCTGTCGTTTACTCCCTTGTACTTGCTGTTGCTGCGTATCCACACTCTTAAGAGTTAATTTTAACTTTCACTGGAATTGCTCTTGTAACATTGTCTCGCCTTTCAATTTACAAAATATAACCCCAACTATGCGGGTTTCTTTTGTGTCAGAGTTGTGGATTCTCTGGTTTCTTTTTAATGTGCATTTTCAATCTAACGCTCGTCCCTAGAACAAATCCAGCACAGACACATGTGAACACACACAAACCCGCTCAAATAAAAACGGGTAATAATTTACGAAATCATGAGCCTGTCCCCTTTATCCCCACGAATTCTATTTCTCTGAATGTGAGCTCAAATAATGGTTATAATAATCTTTTGTGTGGAAAAAAGCAGAGAGGACACAGGTTACAAAAAGGACTTTTTAACAAGGGAAAATACGACTAATGATGTTTATAAGAAAGACATTTTGACTGCTTTGTACAATGTGGAAAAAATGTAGTCAAAGGAAAACGATAAGAAAGAAAATGTGCGAGACAGTTGTCGAGTAGAGAAAGAGAGCAGCAGAAAAAATGTGGTCGTGCAAACTTCTGCTGACGATCATCAACTGTGAATTCTTGACGAAGCGGCTCTGGAAATATATATCGGGCGAGCATTAGCGTGTGCCCCGCTCACAGCTAAGCCATACTATTGACACACTGTGCCATCCGCAACTAACCAAAGCAATGGTAGAGCAGCGGTTGTTTTTATGCAGTCAGCTCGACTCAACTCCTCTTTCTTAGTTCCATTCACAGAAAGGAATGGAATGCAAATGGCAAGATTCCTCGCTCCGAGGTTGAGAGTCACCCTCTCTTCCAATTTCTCTCTCACTCTCTCCACTCGCTCCCTTTTACTCGCAGAATGTGAGTATGCAAGTCGATGCCACTGGGCTGTGTTGCTTCTTTGAAATATCAGTTACGTGTTACGTTACATGTTGTGGCCAAGTCTTTGTGGAGACGTGTATTTGTGCAGAAAACGCCTCACTTGCCGTTTCAGCCTGCAAAATCTTCAGGAACAGACTTGTGCTCACACTCACATTCACTACACACTCGAATAAAGAATGCGATACAATATAAAGAAAACTGTTGATAAAGCAGTGCTTATTCTAATACCCAATATATTTTCCGCTTTGATATTACTTCCTATGTCCTCTTCTTACAACCAAGAATTAAGGACGGATCTGTGGGCATGCATGAGTGCAGCATTGGATTCAGAATTCACGATGTACGAGTAAAAAAAAACTCGGTCCAAAGAAAAGGATTACCGCACCGTATACTTTTTATTTCATTTTCTCCTCTCCCATAATACCATTATTACCCACTTCTCTTATACGCACCATAAATTTTTTTTTGGTTCTCGCACTATTTGAAGTGCAATGATATTTTTGAACGTGGTAAACCGAAGATCTAACAAGTAAACGTGTGGATACTTGTAATGTGCCACTTATTTATGTAGAATTTCTTGTCTTCGCCAAGGGCTATCGTAGTAATAGTGCTCTTACAAAAAGTTCAATAAATCCAATTTATATTCTGTTCATTCATCAAGATGCGGAATTTGAAGCAAAAAACTTTCTGGCTTTTTGACGCACGCAGACGAATCATCGAATTGTGGATACGTTTTGGATGCCAAAAAATAGCAAAATATTGCTCGAGGACGATCCATTCTTGCAATTCATGTCCACAATTCCCCCTCTTTACCTCTTAAGTATCGCCGTTTATTGGTTGCTGAAAAGTGCTACTATGTGTTATTGCTTACTAACTTGAGAACGCGACAGAACATCTTCAAAAAGTGATAGTGTGTTTAATATAAACTTGAGATAGATTTTTCAAGGCAATATCACACTACATGTTTCCAGAGTGCAATTTCGGTATCATCATACAAAAGAAGATTCTGCCATACACACATTGCATACAAAACTTTCCTTTAAAACAAAGTGGAGCGAGAACTATGATGGCATTCAGAGTCATCGTCGACTTCCACTATACGACACAAAAATTGCTTCCAGCAACATTCATTGGAATTGTGTTGCGCTCCTTCTGGAAAAAATGGAGTGAGTGAGTGGAGGAGTACGAGGCTGCTGACTGATGCTCTGTATGTTAGTTAGTATTCTACACGATTCGCTCTTCTTCTCTATATACATACATTTATATTTACTTCTGCTTTTTATTGATATCCACATGCAGCCACTTTGAGACAAAATTCTGTTTGTGTTATATGTGCAGGCTGATGATAGAATAACAAAAGTGAAAACGATAGCAGGAAGGAAAATGGAGAAGACGAGAGAAACGTGCTAACTGGGAAAAGCATTTTAGTTGGCAGAGGATGCGGGTTGTTGCATTTTGACGGCAGTGAAAAGTCAATGAAGTCTTGTTCATCCCCAGCTCTGAGCTAGAGCCTCGCTTATCAACGACATACGGAAGGTCACGCTGTAATAAGATGGTACCTTATTTCGAGAATAGCGTATTAAAATTTTTAATATTGCGTCGAGAAAGAAATGAATGTCTCTATCTCATTTCTCTCACAAGCGAATCTCTTTATTTGAAACTTATAAACAGAAATGAAAAGTAAGTACAAATGTAGAGGCAATGGAATATTGACGTACATAATAACTGAACACATCCCCAGTGCCGAATTTATTGTAACAAAGTTTTGTCGCTGTTCCATAACAAAAATTTGGAATTTTTACATACACAATTTATGCATCGAAAAATTATGTATCTATAAATTTACACGATAATAACTTCATTTGTGGCGACGTTGGGACTTTGTCACGCTGTAATAATTAAATTCCATTTTAGTGAATTATTCAGTGAAAATTAGATTTCCTGGACATTTCAATGGAATACATGGCATGTACAGCGAATGTGAGGAATTGGTTTACCGAAAATCCCCACATCGACATTTCCACAACAAATTTCTCCTACATAAAATATACGCCACACATGACATGTCCCTCACAAAATTCTCCCCAGTTTCTGTCAAACTTGGCGAATTAGTAAATGAGGTGAAGACTGCGCAAATCACACTGCATGCCAGTAGGACTCAACGTAAAAAGTCTTCAGGAAAAAAAATCTTCTGATACAGAGTGGATATTGGGTGTTGAGTTACATACATATGTGCACTGGTGCACTATTGCCTTTAGGCTTGAACATTTTGTTTTCTTAGTTTAATTCTAAAACCGCCTATCAGTGAGACTACACACATAAGAAACCATTAAATATGCCGTCCGATTTCAAACTTGACTCAAATTCTACTAAAATCAATATTCTTTGAGCAAGTCGTTTATTATGAATGGTTACACAATTTAATTTGATGTTTTCTTTCAATTTTGAAGTACGAGCCTTGAACGACTAACGGAGCGCTTTCATTAACGCTTTATACACTTTATAATGCATGATACAGAGCGTTGCATAAGGTCCTGACGAATGATGTTACATGCTGATAATCAGTTACATGTTGATGTTCATCCATCAGGACCTTGGCGATACACACTAAAATACCGGAAATGAAATGCAAGTCCTTGTTATTTCTAAAGTATAAACTATTGACATGAAACTTGTTCTAGCATTATGTTATTTTTTGCTTTTTCCACACTTTCCATCTGTCGATCACTAGACAGGTACACTGAGTTTTGAGCCGACTATGTTCACAAAATTACGTCGTATTTTCGGAGACGTACTTTGAAAAGTTTTCAGAGAAAATAAAAATTAAAAACCCACTATAAATTTCAACATAGTTGGTTTTTGGAATTATGACAATCAGTCGCCGCGTGCTTCCAAACCCGGTCGAAATGCACTCTAAGGCTTCGCTCTTGCCACGTTGTTAACCATTTTTGAGACGGGTAGAAACGTGATTTCCCCTTGCATTTAGAAAAAGAATCGCTACAACAGTAAAAAAGATTATTTTGCTGGTGATGTGAGCCAATCTAGTATATATTTTGCCTGCGTTACATGAGAGGCAAGATACTTTTATGCATTTTTTATCTTTTATGTGAAGAGAAATATGTGCGAAGCCTTTTTCCTTTGCCTATTGTATTCCATCTTTCTAGGAACAGAATACGACATACCACTGCTCTTACTACTTAGACACCCGTCTCTGGTTTCGTGACCATCGTTGTTCTCTCTCGTAGATTCTTTTCTTTTTCTATGACTTTGCGTGGCTTTAGTCTTGCTTTCTAATACCTCTTTACAATTCAAGTATCCGGTCCGCTCTCTTTTAACAAGGTATGAGAAAAGACTTTCCTCCATTCTCATTCTCACAAGGAAAGAAAAAAGTCTTGTTATCGTTATCCTCACTTGCTTTTAGAAAGGTAGAACGAAAATGTGGCTGACAGAGTGAGAACTAAATAAAATAAAATTTCAAGTGGTATTGTGGCTTTGGTTTCGGTACAAGCAAACCCCAGTTCAAATATTTTTCTAGACTGCAAAAATATGACAGAGAGAAAGTGAAAGAAGGGGAAAGTCCAATTTTATTTAGCATTTTCGTTGCTCACAAAAATTCTAAGCAAAAGAATTTGCTCTTGCAGAGCTGTAAGTATTCCTGGTGTCTAGTTTCGCATGTGTGCATAAATAAAAACGAAATGACATGGCAGGGGCAAAACAAGAACATGAACTAAGTAAAGAGGAGGTACCACAACGAGTGCTTACATCAATCTCTGTGTTACATGTTTATTCCATTTTCCCCAATTTCTGCAATGCAACTTGTCTCATAGTGTCATTTTTGGACCTTACAAGAGCAAAGAAGAGTTACGTTTTCGACACTGTTTCCGAAGACAGAAAATGTTGCAAAGTGTAATAATTTATAAAGCAGAACATGTCTGAAGTATGTAAGTGAGCAATATTGGAATAATAATGCTCGTACGCTCTACAGAAGTCTGAGATATTAGCTACATACATTCTCTAAAGACGGAGACCTACATTTGCGTAACAATAGATGTTAACATTAGGAAATATTCAGTTTAGAAAGGAAAGGGGGTCAACTTGTTTTATTCATTTCTTTAGTCTCGTGTATGTGTTTGTGCAAGAAACAGAGACAGAAGAAGCGGAACATAAAATGCATGCAACCATGTCCGGAAAAGCAAGACGAACATACCGTATAAACATATGAGCACAACACAACAATATTTTTATGCAAGTTTCCACATTGGATGAAAAAGAAACCTTTCGCGGAAAAAAGAAAAATAAAGGCAAAATTGTACAAACAAAAGAGAAATCGTGCACATGCCTTTTACTACTATGCCCCTTGTCATTACTATTAATATTATGAGTATTGTTGCTTCTAGAGCGGACGAACGTGTTTCCTACTCATACTTTCTTCAAGATAAGCGTTGGGAAATGTTATAACACGTACATAAGCAGATAAAAATGAAACGAACGCTGGGAAAGTGAATCTAAGAAAACGAGGCTTTTTATTTTACCGGAAATGTATTTATACGGGAAGGAATGGAATCAGGCACAAAGCGCACAATAATGAATTTTCAACAATAGGTAAGGGACATTTCGCAGAGCAGAGAACAAAAACTGTGGCTATATTTTGCAGACTTTAAACAAGAAAATGACTGGAAGCGTTCATATATCAGCCACTTGAGAAACTTGTCTTCTTGTTTGAAGGAGCAAAATACAAAGTTCTTTACGAGAAGTAATTTCATGCACACGTCGTTATTTCTACGTATACCTATCAAGGTGTGGGATGCTTAATGTGGCTCACACACGAAGCATTTTGCAAAATTGCAAACTTACTTGAATATCACACCGGCTGCAAGTGTGCATCAGCAAATATAAGCAATAAAGTTCATGTGGGAATCGCAGGTTCAATTCACTTTAATTTTTCAACTTATGACAGAGTTAAACCTCATTCGTTCACTTCATCTTTTACCGGCACCGAATTAGAACAAGCTGATTCTGAACAAACTTTTTCTAATTCGGTAGCGGTGAAAGATGAAGACGATTGTGTACCAATGTTTTACTCTCTTGCGTTTTCTATTTTTCCAAATAAAATAAATCAAGAACGGAAAGAGGGAAAACTTATTCCCTCGAAAATGCAGTCTTGTAAAACTTGATATCTCTGCAGAATTTCTCAACTCCCACCACAACCTTGCAACACTCGAATGTAAAAATTTTGGAAATGTAGTTTGGCAGTCTTGTGGAGGCAACTGAAAATATAATATAATGTAGGTCATGGTAAACGTGGAGGGGAAAACGTACAATTTGACAAGAGAAGAGTGAAAAAAGAGAAGCAGAGAAAAAATTCTCCTCCGCTTTTTCTGCTTGCAGCAAAACCTGAGTTTTTCCGGTAGCTTTGCTTCAGCCACTGCCACTCTGCATCTTGCCCAAACAGTTAAAAGAGAGAAAAACTGAGGACCATTTTAGGCTTATTCTTCTGTTTTTTATTTTGTCTGAGCAGTACTCGTATTTACTCAGACGGCGAGGAAAGGGGAGAAACACAAGGGAAAGTGAAAAAGCTGAAGTGTGTAAGAAAAAGCGAAAAGGAGACTTGGGATTTTCTTTCGAGACCCGAGTACACACATATTTACTTGTTTCCCATCAGAGAGAGAGAGGACACATGAAAAAATTGTTGTCAGGAGAAATTCCTGCTTTGATGATTGAGAGAAAGTATCAACATTTCCCGAAGCACAAAAGGCAGACACACACAACTTTCACTTATCATTACATTATCCTTTCCTTATGGATATGTCAAAAAAGAAAAGAAAATAGAACGAGAAGAAATCCAGTAACATTCTTATTCTTACACAGGGGAGAAAAATCGGACCGCTCACATAAAGCATTTTTATATTGGTTTTCCTACTACATTTATAAGTCGGGTAAACTTTCTTCCAAAATTGTACAACACTTTACTAAATACCTTCAACATGTAATAAAGGTGACTAAAGTGAGCGAGTGGAACGGACATAGAAACGCGGTGGAGAATACAACCTAAGACACTTTTCTAATAAACATGCTCTTACGTGAGAAAAATAAATATGATATGGGTACTTTTTGTTGAGAGAGATAAAAAAGACGGATGGGAAATGTGTAATGTTACAAAATACCAAAAAGTGGCCAAAGTGCCGCATGGCGGTGTGATGGTAAAAAACTGGTAATGTTGTTGCGGTTAATTTCTTCCTAACTTGGTTGTATGGGCCTAAGTGTATGGTAGTGGAGGTATCAAGGTGGCTTTGCCAGACAGTCAGTCCTGCAGCAAGTAAGCAAGCGGTCGCTTACCACTTCTGATCACGATAAGCCTTGAAGCAAAATAAAAGGCGAACTTTCGGAAACGACAGCACAGCAGCAACAAAACAGATAGCATATCTGAAATAGTGGACGATGATGATAGTTATTATTTTTATTTTTATTTTATTAAGCTTAGATCCATTTTCAGGGGTCGGCTAGACAAGGATTTTAAAGCTGTTATTATTCTGGCCTTACTTGTAATTCAAAGGGTGGAGAAAGAGCAGAACAGGCACACCGAATGAGAAAAGTAGAAAAAGAAAGGAAATGAATGAACGGGTAAAGAGCAGTCGTGTAGATGTAATACGTGAGGGCAGTAAGATTAAAGTAGAGAAAAAGTAAAAGCTTTCACTCTCTCCTGCAAACAAGAAACTTAGCTACTACGCCAAGCAAACCGCAAGAGAAGCCAGGGAAGAATTGCATAGTGCCAAGTTATATAATATGCTCATTCACCAAATTGCTAAAAAGTCTTTTTAAGAGATGCGATCATTCGTAGTCATCAAAGAAAGATCAAGAGGACTAAGGAAGAGAAAATACGGATAAGTCGAGATTTGACCGCAATGCATCCAGCCAATCCGTCCCCAGTCACTTTATTTTTTCTGACATTTGCAAAGGCGGATAAAACTGGTCAAACGTGAACTAGAGTAAATTGCATTTAAGGTTGAACTACCGAAATAAAAGAACAAAAACTCATGCTTTTTTAGTCTTCTTGTCATTACATGTTCTGCCTACTGTATACAACTTTATATTAAGTAAAGTAAACTGAAAAGCTTTTTCTCTATCCGATCTGATCCAGTTTACGATATGATAGGAAAACGTAATTTTTCTGCTTTCTTTCCGTAATGGTGAAGTTTTCTCCGGTCCTTCGAATCCACAATTTTTATACCGTCAGTTCAGTGTCAACAAAGCTACTGCAACGAATCGTCTTCTTCGTCTCGTCTTATTCGTGTTTCTATTTTTATAGTTTTACTTGCAAAAGCGTATAAAATAGAATTGATGCGAAATCCTTCTGGTACATCATTTAAAGACAGTTGTCACATTTGATAAGCCTTTTCGTACCCTAACTCAGTCTAGGGCGACCTATAATCTCCTCCCATGTTAAAAGTGACAACCTCATGGTTTTCGCTGAAAATTTGTTACCTGGGGTAATTTTGGTCGTAGATCACGAATCCGTTGAGAAAAGACCCGGTTTG
>VYYJ01002290.1:0-22617 GCA_021029165.1 Cyphoderus albinus | reverse complement strand
ACCAGCTTTATTAACCAAAGAATCAGTATCGCCATCCAAAGAGGCAACTCCGCCTCTGTTATGGGAACCTTTCCCCCCTCTTCAAACATCGAAGAGATCTATTATCTAATTTAATATTTACTAGTGCCTCCTTACTAATTTGTTAATTTTCGATTATGGTGAAATGTTTAATTAAAGGAATCATCACATCCCTTTTTAATTATTATAATCTTGTCTCTATTTTTATTTATAGCACAACACACTCTCAAACCGTTTTATACTTATAATGAACGGAAAGTGATGGCTCCAAGCTGAGCTATATAAAGATATGACGATAAAACGGATAATCATTTTTTACAACAGGGGAAGAAGATTAAATACAGAAATGGTAAAAAAGTCTCTTTACAAAAATAGCTCCAGTTTGTTCTTTCAGTCACGTGGAGTTGTGATCTGAGCTACAAAAAGGTAACAATTGAGATCGTCACCTTACCAATATTTACAATATTTAGCATTTCTTCTTCTTTCATTCATTCTTATTCCGCAAAAGATAGAGCACACGCACAACCCACTACAATTTAGCTTCAACGCCGAAACGAATTTGTTTCCATGTCATGTGAATAATTCTGAATTCTTGTGAATGATATTATGTATAGTATAGAATGTAGATATGAATGATATTGCAATTTGCAAAGATGAGGTGATATAATATTAAAATAACTTTAATAATGTTTAATTTATGAATTTAAAGATTCCACTCGGGTTGAATCTTAAACGTAACGTAATAAATTAATAAAGTAGCCTGACACAATCCTACAAAGAAATCGTTTATGTTAAAATCGTTACGTTAATATGTGGAAGTGAATGCAACTGACAATGAGACAGAACAAAAGCCAGGACATTACATATTTTGAATTGCATATGTACTAGTACTTAAGTAAACCGAAAGTGAAGACGGAATTTATTCTTTCAGCTACAGCTTCTTCTTTTTCCCTTTTTCCTTTCATTCTGTAAAAGTGAGTCAGAATCTCTAAACCCATTTGGAAAATTACAATTTTTATACCTTGCGTCCACATTCTCAACTGATTATGTATGTATTCGGACCGAGATTTCCAAGTGTAATGGAATGCAGCGAATGAATGTCTGTAAGATGCAGAACAAAGTATATGGTGAAGGGCTAGATACAAGAATAAAAAAGAGTATTCTCCCTCCCTTCATCGTTTTTACCCTTTAATAATAGCAAACGTTTTCCTTATTTTCGGCTTGCATTTTGTTTATTCAATTCCTTCATCTTTTTAAGCGCGTATCGTAACATATCCAAACAAATGAACTAACAATGAAAATGTCTTGAATTACAATCACAATCGCAATCATCGTAATTGTAGCGTAATCAGGGACCATGGAAATTCGGGGGAACACATGAAGTACTTATAGATCTTGGGTTATTTTCTTCTTATATTTTGTATGTATCCATACATTTCTTTCATTACTTTTCTACAAAATAAAATTCCAAATCTCTACATCAATAATCTTTCCTTGTGCACTGAGTCTACTCGTAACTTGGAAACTTAACAAGTTGCAAGATTGTTGCTGTTTCTGCTTCTTGCATTACTAACTCGTAACTCGAATACAATACAATACATAGTACAATCTACAATGCTTTGGAAAATGCATTTGGAGTCCTTCGTGACCTTTTCAAACTTTTTCTCAAAATACGGAAGAAAAAATCAGGTACTAAAAATTAAACGAATGATTTTCTTTCAAAAAATGGCCAAGTGTGAATGAATGAGCAGTTGCCGTTGGCTTATGAGGTGCACCTGGTCTTTAAGTTGCTTCGAGAAGAGCATGAAATTTTAAAACGAATTATTTATTATTTGTCCTTTCCATCCTTTTCTGGTTTTATTGGTCAGAATAAGAGTCAATAAAATCAAAAAAGTAGAGCCAAATTTGGAGAGGGAGGCAAGGCAAAAGAAACGACACAAAGTGCAAGGCATATTTTGTAAGGGACAAAAAAGAAAGGTGTGCTTTGTATTTGTGTTGCCTGCGTATAAAAATCACACATTTTTAGATTTTTCACCCCAAAAGGTGAAAACGGGTGAAGTGAAATGAAGTTGATAAAAAGTAGAATCGTGCCTTTTACCTTGATGTCAACCAGTCAGATTGACAGATCTTTTCGGTACATTTAAATAGTAGCAGAGCTCATATTAGATCCTCTTACATGCCTATAACACGATCTTGCTCATGAACAGATTCAGGGGCTTCATGTTCCTAATACCTTCGTGTTGACTAATGTAATAAATAAAGAGCAACCAGAGACACAGAGTTCAAGATACCACATAACACGATCAGCATCTTATCATCATTACACACACCCACTATTATCTTTATTTTCATGACCTTAACCGTTTATTCTTGTTTACCTTTAACAATACATAATTTCTGATTTTGTTGGATTGAGAGGAATTTGCTTTGGGATTGCCATAAATAGGAACACGAAGAAAGAAAGATTTTCTTCTCTCTCTCTCTTTATGATGGTGTGGGTCCTAGAAGAAGCAGACTTTCTTTGAACAAAGTCCAGGTCCCCTTTTTTAAGAATCAAATGAATGGAAACACACGAGGCAAAGCAACATAAAAATGATACGGTGACGGAGACGATGATGATGATCTCTATTTTTACCTTTTCGTCCTCATCTCTCTGCAGCAAAGGACAAACCGGAGCTCTTTTTAGAGACGTGATCTCCTTCCCTCACTGTAAAAAAATGATTATCCTTTTTCGGTATCTTTAAACAATAGCAGAGCTCATATATTAGATCCTCTTACATGCCTATAACACGATCTTGCTCATGATTAGGTTCAGTGGCTTCACGTTCCGGAGACCTTCATGTTGACTAATATAATAAATAAAGAGCAACCAGAGGCACGCGCCTACTTGATATAAGTAACCAACATGGTCTTTTTTTAAGAAGGCGAGTTGTTTTTTAAATAAAAAGGTGATCTTTTATTTTATTTATACAGCTTTTCTAACTGTCTTTCTAAAGAAAGCCGGGGAATTTTTTAGCTAAGTGAATGAGTAAAAAAGTGTGATGTAATTTTGAAGGGTTACCGGTTCTCTCCTGCACTTTCAACAAGGTAAATAGTAAAGTTTTTACAAGGTAAGGTGTGTATTGCCACACGACCGTGTCTCTGCGTGTGTGTCGCTGTTTTAGTAATTTCATTCTTTTTTATGGATCGTGTGTGAAGTAAGTTGATGGCAAATAAAAATGTATTCACTATCAACTTTTTACTGACTCGCTGTTGCACTTTTATAGAAAGTAATTCTTTTGAGTCATAATGGTTGTTAGCATTATCGTCATGTTTCATTTTTCATTTTTTCTGAAACAAAGCTCTTTGTTGTTGAGTTGAATGCACCCGTGTAATTTGTCACCCGCCGCTGTATTACTTTTTGTACACTTGTCAAAATAAAAATAAAAATCTCTTGAGTGCTTTCCTATTTTTGATGTTTTTTTCAGACTGTACAAACTCATCATACAAAGTGCAACATGTCTGAAAGTGAGTGAGTGCAGCAACTAACTGATGTGATGATATGACATGGAGCAGCTTTAGCAAAGCTAACGGAGGTGATCTACTCGCGTTTGCGTATTTGAGTCTCAGTTGGAATAATCATTTTATTTCCATCACTCAACTGACGCTCTTCTTGCACGTAAACTTTCTTGTCTTTCCCAGCTACTGTCTTTACTGAAGTTACTAATTCATTCAAAATGTCAAAGATGTTCAAATAAAAAATTCGTTTACAAATTCCATGTCGCAGTAGCAATCCTTCCGCAGTGATTTCAAATACTGCTGCTTACTGCACACCATGAATCCACCGGAAGCAGATCCAAAGCAGTTTGCTTTCTGAAGGAATTGCCCTGCCCGATGCCTGCAAAAGTCCACCCCGCATCGATCCGTATACCACCTACACTCACTTATACCTACATGTAATATTTTGCTTATCTTCTGAAATAGTTATAAAAGATCAATATTTAATAATATTAATACTCTTTGCCAAAGGACCCTTACATTTTTAATGATCAGTCACTTTTAATTGGTTTGAGATACTTATTTAAAATAGAGAAAATCTTCTTCTTTTTTCTGACCTTTGAGGGAAATGGAAGCCAACATCACATAACACTTGAACAAACGAACAGTTCAACTCGACTCAACTCATTCAATGATTCAAGCATTATTGCCGACTGTTCCGCCGCTGTGCCACAGATAACAATTTTTTGTGTATTTCCATACATATGTGTGCAATTAAATACCAACTTAACTAGCTACCTAAACATGTACAGTGCATGTGCGAAAATTCTATTGTTTTTTTCATCATTTGTGCAATTGGTGCAATTGTTTTTTTTGTGTTTTTGGGTACATAAGGCTCATTATAATAATGTAACAAATTTAAGGGTCATTGGGGTAAGTATAACCTTAAAACTGAAGAGAATTGAAGTGAACATTTTTTCATTCATTTTTTTCTTATTCGAGTTGATCGCTTTATAAAGTTATGTGATGATGCAGCAGTGATTACTTTAATAATTTGATCCAGGAAAATAAATATTTTGCTCTTTTATTTATTTTACGGATATTGTATTACATATAACTAATATTCAACATTATTTCAATATTATTTATTCAACTATTGGTTAAAATGGCAGCTGAATGTTGTATTTTAATGTCCACAGCTTCTGTGAGTACATCGAATTTTGCAAATGTTTTCCTCGGTCTAAAGCCTTTCCTTCTGCATTGATTTACTGATTTCACAACGATGTTAGAATTCAGTTGTCAGTTAGAATTGCGATAATATTGCACACGAATACAATATAAAAGAATATCCAGTCATTGAATATTGGGAAGCAGATTGTATAGCAGAGCATCGTCATAAAGAGAGCTGCGATAACCAATCTAAAGGCGTGCCACTCTCGGTTCTGGATCAGGTCGACAGGGGAAATGTTTCGGAACATGGCTGAGTTGAAAGAAGATCAAGATTGGTTGGTCACGGTTATTGGAAGTGGGAATACGACAATAATAGACAATTAAAGACAATTCTTTAGAGATAAAAATTAAATATGCATGATCATTCATAAGACAATGTCCGAAAGACGTTCAAATCAAAAATGCGTTTACAAATTCCATGTCGCAATAGCAATCCATCAGCAGTGTTCGAATACTGCACACCATGAATCCATCGGAAGCAGTTCCAAAGCAGTTTTGCTTTCTGAGGAATTTTGCTAAATCTTCATAGTCCATATCTCCATGTATTGTGTAAAATGTAGATAAAGTTTGCTTTTATATTTCCATTTAATTAAACTGACTTGAGTAACCTACTAGAGTATGTCGACAATTTCAAAGGTTTGCAGATAAAAATGACTTTCTTATATGACGTTTATTCAATTTAACTTAACCACCTTACTTCAACTAATCATTCATCTTTTCCTGTGAAGAACCAAAAACAGTTCCCCGGTCAACTTTCGATTTTAACAATGTTATCCAACTTCATTATTTTAATAACCTGCTTTACATTTTTTAAGTTTAAACGGATTTTTCATTTGTCACAATAGTTAAAAATTAATCCTATCACAATTAATGAAGTAATTAATTAGACACTTACAACCTACCACCAATAAAAACAAAAATGGACTCGAACCTGTCAAACTCACAAAACTCCATCCCTCGACGTCCCCAGTTGCACCAGCCGCGGAAGAGAGTTCAGTTTTCAGTCATAGACCAACAGGGCGATTCCGCAGACAGGTCCAGCGACAATCAGTCGAAGCCAAAGGAAGATTTTGAGCTCCCTCCACCCCCACCTCCTTACAATGACCGCCGCCCAAGGCCGAAGGTTCTCAGTCTTCTGCAAGGCCTTCGCGAAGCAGTCCAAAATGAACCTCCACCGAGCCAATCACAACCACCTACAAAGAAAAAGCCTGTCACTGAGGACACCAACGCCAACTTTCCAAGTGCCACCTCAATGAGCTCTGCGTTTACAGCCGGAACCGAATCAACAAGTATGCGCGTGTTCCCCCCCACCCTTCCCTCAAATCCTCCCGAATCCTCAGGTCACTGGGAAAATATGGGCAGCCCATCGCTTCCTCTCGTGGGCAAAGAAGTCATCCGCGTCCAAAAGCCCCGTTACTCCTATTCCCTGGGAAGGTCACTACGTGGACCCCATCAAACCGAGAGTGCGTCTGCCTCCCTGTCCACAACTGACCGCGGAGTAGTGACTGCAGTTTCTTCCGGTCGCAGTTTGATCCTGAATGATTCGGCTTCCTCCCTCTTCAAGGAGCTCTCGGACGATTCCGCAAGTACGAATTCTATGAAAAGTCGTCGTGCCCAGCGCACCAGTTTACGCTCAGGTGTCTCCATCTCAAAAGATGACCTCGCAGCCTCGTCACACATTCTATTTCCCAGGGCCAGACTGAGGGGGCAGAAACTGCCGAGACTCCAGAGTGTTATCAATGAGCTGAAAGAAAAGGAAGTGATTTTTGACCGCGAAGCCGCCATCGAAGGCTTGAGAGTCCGAATCCTTCGCGGCGAGAAGGTCTCCCATGACGAAATCAAGGCCATCCGGAGTATGAGATTACCCCCAGCGCACCGTCATCTGGGATGGAGACTGCCGTGGTCCAAGGACCTCTGCTGCATAAAAGGACTGGTACATATTCCAACACCCAACAAACCGGCACCGGATGCGAACTCCTTTGGAACTGTGGAGGATCTCAGATTGCCCCTTGGAGGTTACATCACAGAGGAGCAGTGGGGTCGAAGACATTATGTTTTGAATCTGTCTGGATTTCTCGACGAGGACATCTCACTCTACCTGGAGGGCAAAAATCGACTTGTGGTAAGAGCAGCGAGGCCCGCAATTGAAGATAGCCCACCGGCCGTGGTGACAGAAACGATTTTGCTGCCAGCTGACCTACCTGCGGATAATCTGAGGATTGTGAGAAAGCGGTCGGGGACAACGATAATTGAAGAAAGTTGGAGATACTAAAAAGACGGAAAAAAACAGTTTTCTCCATTCATTTCAATTAGTATTTATTTATTTATGACATGAGGTTCCAGACGCCAACATTGTTTACCAAAATTGATCAAAGTGTAAATGAAATAAACCATCAATAAATTCACTGTCAAGTATTGTTCCAAGAAACCAAATCTTTTTTATGTTTCCATTAATCTTTAATAGTGAAGTGTCCGCCCGCTGTTGTAACTTTGCATTCATTAATCAGAATCAAATCAGACAGCACGGTATAAAAGATGCTACTGGAAGTTTTTAAAAAAATCAGATTATGAAAACATTTTTCAAAGAAGAATATATAAATACTTATAGCAAATAATCATCCCTGACATTACACCTGCACCTACGTGGTCACAAAACACGAAATACTCAAGAATAACATTCAACGACGTTGATATTGCACAATTTAATCGGAGGTATGAGTAATGATAGAATTCATTGACGAGACGAATCGAATGACACATTTTTATTTGGCACCTGACTCATTTAGTGACCTAATGGGTCATTTATTACAACAGTGTCCAAGAATTTTACTTTTAATTTGGTGATTGGGTCTTAACCATAACCATAGGCTAGCCAAACCTAACCTAACGATAACTACATAGTAGAACCGTAATTGATTTTTTTTGTCAGTAACTGACCAAGTTTGAACCAAGTCCGCTAAACCAATAATACACTTTTCATGGTGACCGATGACCTCCGGGCGCGCTCTACTACTTTGGTATGTTATGATAGATGCGTTACTATAGTACATACATAGTGCTGTACACAAACCAATAATTAAAGTCATTTAATTTTTCCAGCTCTACTCTCATCCAACCAATGGTGAAAATTGGGGGTTTTGGGCTAATAGCATACCAAATTGTGAAAGTTTTTGCAACAACCAAATCGGAGTTTTTAAAAGCTTATCTAAAAAAGCATTTTAAATTTTTTGTTGCGTAAAAAACCCACCTTTGAAATTCTTGATTTTGAAAAATGTCATCACTTGAAAAAATTCGCGATGAATACGAATCATCAAGAGACGAAGAAGACAGCGTTTTCCTGGATATCACCGGAACCGGGACTGCATTTCCACATGATTCCTCTAGAAACAGAGGAATGATACCGGACTTCGGCGGTGCCGGGGATTTCCCTTTAATTTTAACCCATGACCTTCAACCCCAATCACATCCTTTTGATAAATTAGAATTAACAAAGTCAGCGGAAGTTGAAAATCCAAATGAACCACCCGAGGGAGGAAATCACGAGGTCAACGCCCCATTCCAGTCGCAGTTGAAGCGTCGCTTTTTATACGCTTTGCTGATTTTAAGTGTTGGCACTTTGCACGTAAATATTAATGAATATTTCCTGAAAATTAATTAAGCATTTTTCCTTCAAATATATTCATCTAACTCAAATAATTTTAATCATAAAAATCATTTTTAAAAGTGCTCGGCTGGAGGATGGTTCATTCTCTATCACAATGTCCAGAAAACGATGCCCCGGACATTTGGGTGGGAGCAGGTTATCCAAATCCTGGGCGGATCCTACGATGACTGCATTGACCGCTCCAGAAGCGACGTTCCAGTTCAGATTGTGTCCAGACAGGAGTGTCCATATAAAATGGGCGTTCCCTGGATTCCGCTTATCGGAGGATTGTTCAGCATCGTGGGACTGTTGGAGTCCGCCTTTGCAGCGATGCAGTTGATTCACCTAAACCAGCCTTGTGTTGTCTGGATAAAAATGGTCTTAACCATTTTCATACAATTAGAATTAAATGTTTAATTCGAATGAGTATTAAGATATAATATTGTTTTGCTGTTGATTTTAGTTGGTTACGCTCTGCTTCGCAGAGACTCTCCACTTCACAATTTCACTGGTGAAAGTGTTCCAGACAAGTTACAATTCCAGAAGTGACCACATGAGAGCTCACATGAATTTTCTTATGTTGGATGAAAACCACAACCGGCTTGAAATCCCTGATGTCATCGACTTCCGCTGGAACATCACTCAAGCTGAGGTACATATGTAAATACAATGACAATAAAAATAATTTTAATTCTCAGTTTGGTTTCATGTATGTGAATAATTGAGAATTTTCATTTATTTATTTCTTAGAGCAAATGCTGTGGCATTGATCACTTTTCAGAGTGGACTTTTCCCATTTTCCGAAATGGCGACCCACGATTTCCCAAAAGTTGTTGTAATACCACTAAAGTAAGAATAAAAATGTTTCCTTTTAAAAAAATCTCCTTTTTATTTAGAGGATACTCAAATTTTGCTTTTCAATAATTAATAGACCCCATGTCAAATTTTCCCCACACGACGCAATGTGTGGGACCGTGGATGCCTGTCAGTGGAAATGGATTTGGTCAAGACCTACCAGATTCAACAGTTGTGTCTCCTCATTCTCACGGAGTGCTCCATTGTAATAAAAAAGCTTAATATCCTTTATACTTACAGAATTTAATGAAACATTCCAAAAACTGTTAACTTTAATTTATGATTTTTTAAAGTTTCTGATCACATTGACTCTTATTCTGTTATGTCAAATGAGCACGGACCGGTCTTGCCTCTCACTGCTGAGAAAGTCGCCTTCGGAAGCTCAGGAGCAAGGTGAGACAACGCCACCGGTGTCGCCCTCAACATCGACATCGTCGAGTTCATCAGTCGTGAGTATTCAAACCTGGGCAAAGAGGATGCTTTCCGAACGGCTCAATCTCTACAAATCAGCGAAGGATATTTATAATGAAAATAACCCCGGTGGTGCTGACTCAGTCAAGTTGAAACGCCCAGCCTTTAAAAGGTCGTCACTTCCCTCGAGGAGGATTGAAAATCCAAGCGACAGTGAAAAATATTTCAGATTTAAGAGAAAAGGGCAATTAAATCTATTGGATAAAGCGAGTAGTACGAATAACGAAGACGAAAATGAGACGGACAGTTGCAATCCCACTACAACAGCGACAGTGACCAACAGCGGCAAATCATCGGACTGCAAAGAAATTGAAACCTCGACCTCTTCAGTGAAGAATTTAATTACATTGTACGAAAACATTTGTTAAATTGTCCACAGCGTTAAGTGTTAGATAAGTGCTAAAGATAGGTAATTATTTTTATGTTAACAAGTCATTTAAATATTGTAATCACAATTCTACATAATACTTATATCATTGAGAGTGAGAACGAAAAACGTTTTCAGTTTTAATGATTTCCATGTTAAATAAGATTTAATTTTTGACAAATTGAAGCAGAATGACAAGATAGGTGGCCAACTGGCTGCAAAACTGAAAATAAAATTAAAAAATTACAATACATTATTAAATGGTCATCATATATTGTTCGCAATCATTTTTTATCGTGAAAGTTTTTGCTCACGCTTAAAGTAAGCCTTTTGTTAAGAACTACAGCTTGTCCAAAGCGGATTTTGATGGGATCATGAAACAGCAGGTCGCATAATGACTTCATCTTTTAATAATTTATTATTAGGGAGGAGCAAAATGCAAATACATTAATTAATTTATAATTGGTTGAGCTTTCGATGAAAATTAATTAGCTTAATCAAATATTATTACTTCAAGTCTTGCCTTGCAATCATCACCGCCATCCATTCCCACGATGCTGTCCAACAGTTTATCCTCCTAAGTCATTATGAAAATTCATTATATTAAGTGAAACTAATTTCTTTGAATCATAAATTTACATAATTAACCTCTTCTGTAATGTCTTCTGCCATCTGCGACTTGAAAAATAGCAAAGCAATGATACAAACAACAAATCCAACGGACCACGTCACCAAGGTCAGATAACTGCTCGAAACCGAATCCGGCCCTCTCATGAACAACAAAATGGACGAAGTCAATACCAGCAAAGCGCACGAAAATATTTCCATGAGTAGCCAAAGATTCTGCGGTTTCATATGCGTCTCTATTAACTCCCTTTGACTCCTTATGAAGACCACCATCTTCAGCCACTTTCGAACATGGTTTGTGGTCACTCCAACTCCAACACCCTGGAGTGAGTCATACTGTGCCTGAATCCCGAGCCGAAGCTCCCTGTACATGATTCGCAACACGGAGAAATTGAAGCAGTCCTTCACATTGTTAAATACTCTGATGGCCACCATCATCTGGAGACTAACGATGGTCCACAATCTCACATAAAAGTTTCCTTCGGAGATTTGCATGAAACCCGTGTTTGACAAAAGTGGTGCCAACAAGAAACCAAATATGCACAAGGGAATTAAGCAAAATTTAAAGTAGCGCTGGCGGCTTTGCTTCACTGTCAGGTTGATCCCGTAGTAGGGCGAAAATAGGACATCGTACATTTTCAAGAATTTCACCCATCGATTCAGATACCGGATGAAACTCGCCATATTGATGAAACCGAGATGACCGGAAATCATGGCTGAGATTGGAACAACAATTTGGATGGAGGTGGACACCAATATAAAAAATTTTGGAGGGGAAGTCACAAATTCAGAATCCAGGTTAGTATCGTCCGAGCCAGGAAGATTATCAAATTGAATGGACTCGAATCTACATGTGCATGTGATATAAATTGCAGCATAATGAGCTTTTTGTACTTACAGTTTATATTACTATAATTGCTTGATTAAATTCAAATCAATTAATTTTATGCACATTACATTCTGACCGGCCAGTCAATATCAAAACTTTTGTTCAGAGTGTAGATACAAACAAAAGTGAAGATGATGACGGACTGAGTCGCTGTTAAAAATTGAATCCGGAAAGATGACCCCGCAAAGTGCCGTCCACGCCGGGTAATTTCTAGTGGGCAGAGACCCACATATTTCATGGGAAAGAGAATCGGGTAATACGCTTCACCCACTTCATGGTAATTTATTCGTGGGCGATGATGATGACACGGGTTAATGTCAGTGACATTGTTAGTGTCAACTTGGCAAATTCTTTCTGTCAAATTCCCACTTTTTTCAGAGTCTCCAGCACTGGAGAGGTTCCAGTTAAATTCTGCATCTGGAGCTGTTGGAAAATTATCCGAAATGCGACTTGAACGGTACATGATTTGCTACTGCTGCCTTTTCTCTCGTATTTTCATTGTATAGATAAAATAAAAATAAATAATATTGACTAATTAGTATAATTCATTTGCTTAATTAGTTAATTAACTTAAATGCTAATTAATTTCTAAACCTCAATGCCATTTACTGAAAGTTTCGGGGTTACGGCCCAATCAAATGCATAAGATTGATAGGTAGGCAAAAGGCAAACTCAAGTACATGAAAAGAAAAAAGCAACAAAGATAAAAACAGAATCTCTGTCGATGCTACCAAATACAATAGGTAGATGAACTCTCATGAGATAGACCGTCTATCATAGACGGCAAGTCCTATCCTGCCCATGCTTTCTCCCCGTAGGAAGTCTCTCTACTCAAAGCATTGACAGTAGCACCTCCTTTTACGGTTCGTATACCCTCCCGTATTAGAAAAGAAATCGAAATCTCCCTTCACTTCACTTCACTACCTATCCCTGCCATACATTTGCAAAACACATGGGAGGGTATGACAGCACCCACATTCGGTGCATTCACTCTCCCATCGCTATTCCTGCCCGTGTTGAGTCCGCCTGTGTTGCAGGGAATCTGTGAAAAAAAAGTAACGAACGAAATGAAAAGGAAAAGCCTTGGCCAATTCCCATCTGTGCATTGTTTGAATGTGAAAAGTGAAAAAATGGGACAGCACAGATGGACTTTGGCGACATGATGATGACGACACAATACCAACGACAAGGCAAAATCAGCAGGCTGAGGCTTTGAGCTAGTCAAGATCTACCGAACGGAGTCAAAGTGAAGCATCAAACTGAAACGCAACCCAAGAAAAATAAGAAACGAACGACGAAAAAACTCTCGAAAGGAAAGACGACGAAGAAGCATCTCATCACAAGAACCACATCAGCCTTCTTAATCGCAGTTTGTAAACGTAAGTATTTCAGTAATTAAAAGTTTATCATTCATTCATTATATTTTTTAAATTATTAATAAACTAACCTTCACAGAGATTAAGATAAAAGTGAGGAATTTTTTGCATGCATTAATTAAATAGGTATTTACTGAAATAGTCAGGGTCAAAGATTTCCTCAAGTGTAGTGTGTGGCAAGCGATAAAATGCTTTTAGGGTCACCTGTTTTTGACAGAGTTTAATAAAATTTTGGTCAATTAGTGGAAATTGTCGGTAGGTATAATTAATGTAAGTTCGATTCATGTTTACTACTATATTAAATGGAAAGATACAGCCTGATTAATTAAAGCATCTCGGATAAGGTTTACACAGCTGTATTTGAGCAGATTGGTTTGTTTGGATTGAGGGAATTTAATGGGAGGAATTTTTAATTATGTTTCGTAATACAGTGGTGAATGGAATAAGATTAATATTTAATTGAGTGCTTTGGTTTTGGGTTTGTTAGCGCAGCAGAAAAGTGAAAACTTGGGAGATTTGGAGGAGTCGTGCGAGCGAGGAGTGAAGTGAATAAAATCATCCCCTGTTAATTAGCAGCCAAACAGCCGGCAACATAATTTAATTGAACAGCTGATTGATTCTTAAAAGTATTTTCTTGGCTGGTTAGCCGTTACCGAGAAGGTTCGAGTGAAGTCAACTTTTTGAGTGGATTCGTTCAACTTTGACTGTTTTTATTAGTTATCTATCAGATAAGCCGAATATCAAGACTGTGAGTAAAATTCTTTTATTTTTGGATAGATTATTTTCTTTATCGTAGAGTAGAATTACTTTCAATTAAATATGTAGGTGGGGTTAGTTAATAGTTAAATAATCGGTGTGATTGATTTGATTTTTAACTATCAGCAGTTTCACAATGGCTCAGAACGTCAGCCCTCGTGGTGGATTTGCAGGAAGTCGGAAGACAAACGAAGGGGTATCTGGAGGTTCCAAAGATACACATTCTGTAAGCAAAAGGTACGAAGTCAACCGGCTACAACTGAAAACACCATGACTTGAATCAGGTTTCCTGTAACAGAATAAAAATAAATCGACTTTAATATTTGATTTTGTTTCGCTTTTCAGACTGCACTCAGAACTGATGACATTGATGGTGAGTTAACGGTTTTTTAAAGTTTACCTACACTATTATTTAGTATTTAATTGTTTGCAAAATTCGGAATTTAATTTTCTGTGTGGTGTAATCTAGATGAAAGGAGATAAGGGGATATCCGCGTTTCCGGATGGTGACAACATTTTCAAATGGATAGGCACCATTCAAGGTCCGGAAGAGACTGTAAGTGAATAAATCACTTTTATATTTTTCTTTGCATTTCATCGTCATTTCCTACATCATTTAGGATCAATAAGCTCGAGATAGTGACATCAAATTAAAATCGCTTTAATTTTCTGTTCTGTAGGTTTTCAGTGGACTTACCTTCAAACTTGGACTTGACTTCCCAAGTGGTTACCCATACACACCACCATCCGTGAAATTTACTTCCCCGTGCTTTCATCCGAACGTCGATACAGCCGGGAACATTTGCTTAGATATTTTAAAAGACAAGTGGTCAGCCCTGTTGGATGTCCGCACTATCCTTATCTCTATCCAGTCACTCTTGAGTGGTACAGTTCTCGCTTTTCTTAACTGTAATTAACTGAACTTCAGTAGTGAAAATTAGTCACGTTTTCTAAATGAATTTCTGCTTTTTCTTGTAGAACCAAATATTGAAAGCCCCCTGAACACCAAGGCGGCACAGATGTGGAAAAATGCAGAAACGTATAGGAAACATCTCACTGATGTAGTTCACAAAAATTCCAATTAAGCCTCATGTTATCTAGCCAGCATAAAATACTATAAATTGCGTGTTATTTCTAGTACGTTTAAATTCGCAGTTAAGTTAAAGATAAGAACTACACAAAATATACACACACAAACAAAATGTCTAACGAAGGCATGTCATAATATATACACATACAAAAAAAAATACGGGAAGACTTTAAATATAAAGATTGCGTTCCAACATGAAGAAACTATAAAAAGAGTTTCAAAAATGTGTCATCAGGATCAAAAGCCGAAGGAAAGAAAACACAGTGAAAACTATCAGACAACCAAAGGTGTCAGCTTAATTGTATCTTTAATTTTAAACTAAATTGTTAATTAGTTAACCATTTTACATCATGCTACCAAACCAATTTACAACCTACTAGAGTGAATTAACTGAAATGTGTAAATGTCGCACGTGGGATTAGAAACATACAAGGTACATTAAAAATAAAAGTTAAATCTTGGAATATCTGAAATTAAAATGTCTTAACATAACCAAACTGGAAAATTAGTTTACCACACCATCATTCATTGTGCAAGTTGTCCTTAAATACGATATCACTAGAAATAAGGAAAAGATGTAAATAACGAGTTTATTATTAAGATTGGAAGTTGTCAGATTGTCACCCACCATCATTGTATAATTTTCCATTTTCCCAATTAAATTCATAATGGAGTTTAGACTTTTTAAAAATGTAGAAGTGTTAAGATGAAATTGTATTTCCTAAGAAAGGAAAAACCGTTGGCTTCCGGTAGGTTGGAACGATTAAAGGATTTGGGCTTCTGTTATTATTACACAGAGAATCTAATTTTCTTAGTTATACCAGTTAAGTTAATTTAAGAAGTAAAGTCATCCGAGATCAAGTCACAAAGTTCACCAACACCAAAGGAAGAAGATTTGTACTGGAACTGGAAGCAGCTCTTATTGGTCGAGAGAAAACTTTTTTGTTTATTGAAAAATATTTTAATTTAATTCAATCATTTCAGTTAAAAAACAATCAATGCAAAACGGTTCATTTTTTTGATAAGGTTAAAAAATTGTCATTGGATTTTGGTTTTTGTACCTGTCTACTTTTACTTTTGCATTGCAATAAAGCTGCGTGGTCGTTGATCATCACTAAAAAGAATTTCACCCTAAAAATTGTAAATAATAAACTGGATTATTTTTCATTCTATTATGATACATTTATTACTGACTTGTTATTTATTGAATAAGAAATTTTTTCCTGTTAATTGCCAAATCTTAGGTAAAATAAATATAGTGCGCGTGGGTAGGGTTTAAACTCAGAAAAAACATTTACCTCTTACTACATTTTGTTGCAACTTGTATTACGTTTGAGAATATAATTTTTGTATGACTGTTTGATATTAATATGTAATAGGCAGTGAAGGCAAAGACAAGAAAAATGGTTAATGTTACCTTTATTAACTTAATTCTAAAATTAAGAATTTAGCCATTATTTATAATTAATGAACAGTCCTTTGGAATCCAGATGCGTTCAATTTTTTAACGAGTTGAAGTTGAAATTGTAAAAACGGGTAACATTTCCTTTTCCTAAGAAATAATTTGTTCTTAATGTTTGCACTTTGTGTTTAATAACCGAATTTGAATGTGTATTTAATAATTAATATAATTTTACTAAGATCTAATTAACTAAGATATAGCGACATAGAATCTATATTTGTACAGATGATTGATATGAAAGAATGATAGGCGTATGAATTAATTAAATTAATTAATTGACTAATTAGTTGATCTTCTTGTAATGCGGTAGTACGGTATTGTGTTATAACGTAGGCTCGCTGTGTATGGATGGATTAAAAAACTCATCCATTCTCTAAATTAATAGGGACTCCACTTCGACATTTGTTAAATACTGAAATAATAAAATGATGATAGTTTTCTTTTGATGGAAATCATTGAAGCTTTGAAAGATGCATTATAAAAGAACTACTTCGACTTCAACTGAAGAAGAGGCGATAAAGAGGAAAAGAAGAATGAAAAATGTGTGAAGAGTTTTTTGATTCTCAACTGTAACGACTAATTAATTGTACTCATATTATAGTTATAAATGATACAATATTTAAGTAAATAAATTTAATTACTCTGAAAATAGCTTCGGTTTAGAAAAATATAAACTTTTATTTAATTCATCTTATCGGACTTCCCAACGCAATATTAATAAATTATAACTTCATTTTTTACATTCTTTAAATATCCATAAATCTTAGAAATTATGTGCCACATACATATTCCGTACTGGTTTTGATCCACTTTAAATACTCTGAAAATTAAAATTATTTTAGGTAATAAAATAAATGTAAACATTATTCAATAAATTAATTGACTCACGAGAAACTTTAGTATAAACTCCCGGGTAGTTAGCGAGACCACACCCAATGCCCCAACTGGCCAAGCCGACCAAAGTCGTGCGACCATTTTCTTGTACCATTAATGGACCGCCAGAGTCGTTCTTTAAAACAAATTCATTTTAATTCAAAAACTTTTGTATATGTACATATCTTAAAGTTTTCAGTTGAATATTCAAAATAGAGATTGAGAATTTAGTAATTACAATGCATGCGTCTTTCCCGTGACTTCCGGCACAAACCATTTGTTCTGTGATGTTCTTTTTCATTGGAACTTTCGACCGGAGGCATTCATCATAACTGATAATTGGCACGTTGACCTTCATCAAAATTCTGGAGTTTTCTGCTTCGAGCATTACATGATAAAACAATGAATAAACATTGATGTTGATGAATGAAATTGTAAGAAAAATACAATAAATATTGAAAGTTTATTTTGATTTTCACCCTTAGGTTTTCCAGAGGAGCCACTTCCATAACGCGTGTGACCAAATCCAATAAACGTGCCATTCTTCCCCGCAAACGAAGTTCTCGAGTTCCTGGGTAAGCAAATAGGAACGACTTTCTTTTCTCTGGAAAAGTCGATGGGATCTTTAAGCTTGATCAGTGCCAAATCGTTGTGGAGCGTCGATGGGGTAAACTGAGGATAAACCACGAATTGCTTCACTTTTCTTCTGATAACTCCAGGATCTGAGGTTATGTTGTACACATCTTTGATGTTGAATACCACCTCCAGCTGCTCTTTATGACGACTTTGTTAGAGAAATGATAAATCATTTAAAACTAACTACAATTAAATACTTTCCGGTTAAATATGCTAATGCTAATTAATACATTACTTATGTAGACAATGTCCAGCGGTTAAAGCAAATTGCTTGTTGATAAGTGTGGCTCCACAGACAACTTTCCATCTTGGAAGCTTATTATGCTGAAATCGCGTCACTGCCGCAAACCAAGGAAATTCCCATTCTCCAGCGGGCTGTCCTCCAATGACACGTGTGCTGTGGCTGGGATGCGACTTGATTTTTGGTATTCCGCAATCTACTTAATCATGATTACTTAAATGTTTTTGTCTTTATATGTGATTATCAATTATTTTAGACTTTGCAAATTACCGCAGGTGCCTCCAACAGAAATTGGCACTCTGACCTTCTCAGCAAAATTCGCGGGAGTGGAAGTCGCAACCGGTTTTGGAGTCGATGGTACCACAGAACTTGTTGTTGTAGAAGGTTTTGGAGCTTTTGATGGCGTCGCCACATGAGATAATTGAAGAGGTAGTATTGTCGTGTCTACAACAGTGATGCTTTCCACAATTTCGCTGTCACTGGAGTCTGTGCTCTGTTCAACAACTTCCTCAGTAAACATCTCACTTTCCCCGTAGTTTACTGTAGTAGCAGTGGAATCCGTCTCAACTTCCTTCGTGGTACAAAATTTGACCACAGAGCAACCAAAAATAAGTAGGATTTTCACTAATCTCATTTTGCACTTATCGAAATTTGCATACTCGAATTCAAAATTGCAGGGATGCGTGCGTGCGTTCTGGGCTTAATCGAAAGAATGAATGAATGAAAATGAAAAATTGATTGCTTTTCCTTCGACCTTCACGTCCAAGTGACATCCTTTCTAGTTTTCCTTGATTTCATCTCAGTTTCAAGTTTAAATTTTTTATTTGCTTGAAGAAAAGGGAAGGCAGTTAAAAAAATGTTAGTTTGCATTTCACTGGTACTGACTGACAAAGAAATTTTAATGATTTTTATTTTTCTTACATTTATAGTAGTAAGTCAATATTAATTTTCAATAACTCATTTTTAACAGTTGATTTAGTAAAGTGGACAAGTCCTTCTTGTTTGGCCTGCTTATGCTTTTCCTTATCATTTATCAGGTTGAGTAAGTCGTAATTTTTCCGCTCGTAAATAGCAAATGAGCAAATAAAAAGATATGATTCAGTTCAACCTGAAGTGTTTACAGAAAAATGGGCTTTTTATGAAATGAATGAGTCCCTTAGGCCAAACTTCCCCTCTAGAATTTCTCGTACTGTTTAAAATAGAAATATTCAGAAGAATTTTAGAATAAGAATCCAAGTTGGCAGTAAGCTCGACGTCGTAAACTCTGAAATATCATATCTCATGCATAATTTTACAATAGATAGTTGGTTCGGTTTACTGGGATTGATTTTAAATAGGGTTTTCGGTTATGCATATTCAATTATTATGCTATGGTGTGAAATGTTTTAGTGGACATTTTCGTGATTGTTAAAATGGTTATTATAGCCATAGGTCATCATGAATAATATGAAGAATGGAACATTTAATTAATATAATGTATCATATTTATATGAAGAACAAATATTATTCACAATTAATTTTTTAAATTCATTCTTTATTTTCAACATTTAATCTTATTACTTTCATCAAAATCCAAAAAGAAAACAATTTAACAACTGAGTGCAGATTACCGAAAATTTGGTTTCATTATGATTTTTTTGTTTTAACAATTTTTCATAATACTGTTAAGTAAGTAATAGAACTTAATTAATTAGTAATAGAATACAATATTATTTAATATTAACAATTTTTCGCCACTGAATTGAAAATTAATCAGAATAGTAGTAAGACGGTAGTAAAATGTGTATCAAAATCAAAATGGTTATCATGAATCATGTAAGATAATTTTAATTTGTAATGTATTGATGTTTTAACTGTTTTGTTTGCGATTCTGTGTATTCTGTAAATGTGAAGTGTTTGCGATTTGTTGTTTGCGTGTGTGTAGGTATAACATGTAAAAACTAATTAACTAATGTGTGTATAAATTATGAACATTTCTTTGTGGTGTGTGTTTATAATTAGCTAGGTATTTTCTTCTGCTTCACTGAGTATCGATAGATTTGTTGTGTTGTGTATAATTAATGTGTTCATGTCAAAAAAAATTCTTACTGATATTAATTTTTATAGCGCTTTTGTTTTCCTGGGAAATGTAGACAAGTGTACAAAACAAAATGTTTCATGTTGGTAATTTTTAAGCTTATGTAAGTTAATACGTAATGTGATTATGTGATCATGTTAAATGTGAGTGGTTCTGTTTCTGAGCATTTTTCGTCTTACAATTGTGTATTTGCGTGTTGTGTTATGTTTGGAATTTTAATTTTGTGTGTATGTATGTGTATGTTATGTAAAGTTTTGAAAATTGAGTGAGTTTTTTTGTGTTATTTCTGTTTGCGGTTGTGTAAAGTATTTCAAGTGTTTTTGTAATGTATTGTAATGTGTGTGGTGCGTGTCCGGAAATTGTGTGGAAGGAATTAAATTTTGTTACAATTTACTGCTAACATGTGTAATGCTTGAACTGTTAATGTGGAAAATGTTAATGTATGTGTGTGGTGTCTTTTGTCTGCGAAATATTCATGTTTGCGAAAAATATATTTTTTGTGTCTGTCTGGTCACCAGACTCTGGTGTAATTTTTATAAGATGTATAAAGTGTGGTTTTTAATGTTTCTGGAAAAAGTTTTTTTGTTTCGTGTCATCTTAAATGTTTGTGTGTGTACTGATAATAAATGTCGGGTAATGTATGAATATGATAATGTTTACTGATGTGTGTGTGTGTGTGTAACTGTAAGAATAAAAATGTAGACGGACTCACAAATATTTTTTCTGCAAATCTCCTTCTTCGTTCCTTCCTTTTAATAAATAAATTAGTTGACGTATTTAAGTATTCAAATTGTGTTTGTGCGTGTCTGCGTGTGTTTTCTGTTTGTGTTTCATTTTGTTTGTGATGTGTATTAAAAATGTGTTTTTTGTTTGTGTAAAAGTGTAAATTGTGTGGGTAATGTAATGTAGTGTAAAGTGTAATGTGGAAGATAATGTTAAAAAATGTGTTTTGTTTGTTCTGTTATGTTTTGTTTTTCAAGTGGACAAAAATTATTGTTTGAAAATCCGTTTTTAGATAAAATGTGTTCTGATGTGTTGAGCGAGTCTAAAAATTTGAGAAATTTTTGTTCCTCTTTTCTTTTCAGTGTCTCGTGTCGTGTGCGTGTAGGTAACGTGTGTGTTTACTTTGTTCTGTTCTGTTGTGATGTGGTGTGTTCGTTTCATTGTGTACAATGTGTTCTTGTTCTCTGAAACAAAAAATTAAAAAATAATGGGTAAATTATGTATTAAAGTGGAGTATGTTAATTAGCATGAGTTTTAAATGTGTTGAACAGTAAATGGCGTGATATGATGTGATGTGTTAATTGCTGAAGATTCTACCTACAATTACATTTTTCTCTAAAAAATCTTTGCTTCATTTTCTTTCCTGAGGTTTGACGAAATATTGTACATATGTAAATGTGTAACGTGTGAACAAGTTCGTCTCATCCTCCATGTAGAAAATGAACTTGTGTACATTTTTGTTTGTTCTGTGTGTCTCTGTTTGTGCAGCATTAATTATGATTATGTAACTGCTCTCGTTTAATGTAGTGTCTGTGTGTGTAATTGTGTGCAAAAATGTTCGCGTGTGTCTCTTGTCTTGAGTTATGTTATGTTCCTTGTGTTCGGTTTCATTCTTTTTTTCGTTTTGTAACTTGTAACTTGCAACTGGACTACATTGTTTTAGTCTGCTTAACTGTGTTCAATTGTATTATAAATGTAATTTGTTTGAGACAAAACCAAAATGGTTATTTTGTGTGTGTGGTAATGTCATTGTAATGTGAATGAATGCGTTTTTATGTACTGTAAAAATGTACCAAAAAGAAACTTCCGTTTTTCACTTAAATCCTGCGGAAAAATGATAAACCGGTGTTTTCTTTTCTTCCTGTCTGAATGTTTATGTAAATGTGTATGATCATGTTTTGTGTATGTGAAAACGAAAACGTTCATTTCTTGGACTTTGAATTTTCTCTATCCCTGTTTATGTTTAGTGTTTTGTTCTGGTGAAAAATTATGTTTGTGTCTTGTCTATGTGTGTGTTGTACAAATTATTGCAAAGTTTTTCCATTTTTCTTCAAAATCTTTCCTTCTTCCATCACATCATGCGTAGTTATGATACTCAGGATGATCACCACGATTTTTATATGCAGGCTTCTCAAAGATTCTGTCGCTCTCTCTCTCATTCTTTGTATTTTGTATCCTTGTCTCTTCAAAATACGTCCAAGCTTCGGTAAATGTATCATTTTTGAAATAAAAAAGAAAAAATTTAATTTTCCTGAACAGTGCAGACAACACAACAGACACCAAAAACGAAACCAGTCATGTTAATGTTTTAAGATTTTTTCGTCTTAAAGAACACTTAATTATCTATGCATGTGTGCACAGAAATTCTGCATATCACGTACCTTCGCATCATGGCCACCACCATCATTCAAACAAGATAAAATAACCCTTTTTAAAACTAGTTACTACTAGCAGAAGCTTAAGCTTGGACTCATTTCCCTAAAACGCGCAACATATGGAGCCAGTACTGCCGCTCCTATCCTCTCT
>VYYJ01002289.1:0-22630 GCA_021029165.1 Cyphoderus albinus | reverse complement strand
ATATTAACTAAACGTTCAGTAATTTTGCACAAAAACTATGCCAAGCCATTTTGATATGCATATTGGAAATTAATATTGCTTCTCATTTACATAGTGTAGTGACAATGTACTCGGTATGAATTTTTTGAGAAGATGAAATGAGGAGAATATGTTATTTGGTCGAAGCTGAATTAAGAAGACGATGACTTTGAGCCACGTTGAAATTTACCGACGACGAAAAAAGGACACGATGTATTGGACACGACGAAAAGCGGTTATATGAGTTGAGGATATATGAAATACGGGGTTACCACTTCATTTGTATCATGAGTTTTATAATTATCAGTGAGGCCCCCACTGCCAAGGATTTTGATTGAGATGAGACAAGTGGGCGGAAGAATGTGGGACCTGGTGACCCGCGGAGTCTAGGCGTTTTCGCACCAGGTACTACTTCGCACCTGCGGAAAGTTCGTACCACATTTTTTCGCACCAGTGAAAGTTCGCACATAGGTCAATTCTCACCAAATCCTTTCGTACCATTATTATTTATGCCTATTCTCAACATACTCATAAGCTGAAACATGGTTGCTACGTAGGGACTTATGAATTACCCGATATATGCATGATGATAATGTGAGGTGAGGAGAAAGTTTGTCAACGCGATCAACACCTGACATTTGAGCGTATGTACCTCCACTCCACATGCACTTCCTACTTCATACGTCTATTCTTTATAACTTCATGTGCTCATGAATTATGAATGTCTTTAAGCTAAATAGACTTTTATGAGCCGGACTGATTCTTAAATAATAAAAAAAAAATCAATTCTCAATCATTTAGTTTTTATTTTGTCATTCTCCATAAAAAGAAATTTCTTTAGGCGAAATATAAAATCTTCCGCTTCTTATAATAGCATAGCGCACTTACATAAAATGCAGATTAATGCGTTCATTTATCTAATGTATGAAGCTTCACACGCATTGATTTATTGTGCTTAATTAAGTAGTTTTATTAATTATCTCTCCAATGACTAAAAAGCACTAAACCTGTCTTAAAAGCCTTTTATAGTAAAAGAAAGCAATCAACCGTTTACTTTTAATCACATGTCATGTCAAATTACCCCGTAATGTGTTTGTGATTAATTTTTGTAGCTGCTTGTCACTGACAATTTTACTGTGCAATATGCGTTAAAAGGCCGAAATTATGCATTTTTGTACAAGGACACACGGTGGTCAATAGAGAGTGTGTAAGTAAACATAGTTTGATAAATGCTAATGGCTAAAAGTAAAATTATTTTGGTTAAATCTTGAATTTGAATCTCAAGCGCAAAATAACTTTTATGTACATATTGATTAAAGCAAGTGATACAAAATCGAATGTTTACTTAAGTTCCTTTTTCTCTGAGTATGTGAGTAAAATTCTAAGTTCTACAGTTAAATACATTTTAATTTTAATTTACCAAAAAATTTGATCCGTAAGCAAATCCCCAAAAATTAAGCGTAAAAAGCATTAAAGCCAGGGTTAAAGTTTAAAGTAAGACTTTTTACTTTCACGTAATAACAAATAATTACTTATAAATAACGTTTTATACATATACAGCATGTAATAAATTATTTTATTTTCTAACACCTGAAAAATTTAACTTGCACTTAATAGTGAGACCGAGACGAATATCACACCTGAGGCAGGTAATTGAAAACAGAAATGGTTAAAATATTTTCACAGCGTAGCATTTAGTAACAGTAATCAACTTTCATACATAAATAAATCTTGCTATTAACAATAATAATAATCTAAACATAGTTAGTGGCCTAAATGATCCACAAAAATTCCGAAATCCCCAGTGACAAAATGGTGTACTTACAGAAATGGAACAGAAACTGTCAGAATTTTAGCCGCCTAACTATTAGTTAACTTTTCTATGTAATTTATAAATGCATCACAAATTCACAACATTTTTTGCCGTTATCGGAATTGTAGATTGTTAGAGTTGCGTATGCCTTAATAATATCCTTTGGTCAGCTCTAAAGATGTGATGGTCATTAGTGACAAGGATCACACCGGCTAAATAAGAATATTCTTCACGAGCGGATAACGGAGGTTTCGTGAAAGGACTTAACCACGCAACGGAGAAACGACCAAAAACAGCCTGTAAACTCTTCCACTTTGACTTTTTCGCCCACCGCGCTTGCTCCTTCTTCAGTTGTTCTATTCCCTGCAGATTTATAATAATTATGTACAAAATCAAATGAAAATCATCATTTAGACTATTGACCAAAATGGCTTGACAACATATTCAAGCTATGTTAATAAGTCTACGTTCCTTGCTATTGACCATATTTTAAATTTTTAGTTATTTAGTTATTACCGTTTCGTCATTCCAAATAGCTTGTAACTGCGAGCCCAGCATCACAGCGGTAAAAATTGCAAACAAGAGAGCTTCAAATATCAAAAATATCAAAAACACGACCGTTGCTGGAGGTGTAAACACAGAACACTCTTTCCATTCATGCTGTATACAAATAATGAAGTGATTGATCCCAAGGAATAAAGCGTGAATTGACGTTAGAGCAATGTACAGCTAGAAATAGCAGAGAAATCATAAAATTACATTCATCACTTAAAATAATTTGTACGTTAATTTAAAGCATTAGTGTTATTCTCTTATTACTTACTGTAAACAGTACAAAAAATTTCTGATTGTTTTCTAAATAATTTTTACGTTAATTTAAAGCATTAGTGTTATTCTCTTATTACTTACTGTAAACAGTACAAAAAATTTCTGATTGTTTTCGCCAACACAGTTATTAACCCAAGGACTGAAAAAAAGTTTAAAGGATTTATAGAAATATTTTTTTAAACTTTATCTGTGTATTAAATTAAGACAGATGTCCAAACAAACTCACCAATGGTGGTCCATTTTCCTAATGCATCTAGTATAAAAAAATTGCAAATTGCAATGTATTTATTTTACTAATCCTGTAAATCCGAAGTAAATTCAAATTAACCTACGTTAAAAATTAATTCTAACCTTTGACAAACGGAACAGTGATGTGCTCTTTCCGGTTTTATACTACAACATTTCTGGCATTTGTAGATAACTTGTCCCTGTCTGAACCCCATTTGTTGAATCATTTCTTTCGTGGCGTTCCCTCTAGGTACAGCACCCTTAACGAATAAATAGGAAAATGACATAACCAACAGTTTTCTATACTCTATATTTCATATTTAAAGTTGTAGTGGTTCAACTCACCGGATCGGTGAACATTGTCCTTAAATGTGAAATTAATGCTAGAAGCGCAAGTGTCTGCCACATGAAGGCGTTAATATTTCTATAAATTATGTACGGGCTAGGAAGTAAAATTATACGCATCACAACGAATTCTGCATACAGAACTAACAGCCACGTAAATATCGCACAAATGATTCCACAGATATCCTAGAAAATAGACAAAAAACAATTTACCATTACCATTATTATAAAGCTCATCATATCAATTTCTAAAAATAATTTAAGTGATTTGAACTTACCCTAACACACCAAAGTTTATTGTTACAACATTTGTTATGGGCGTCCCTGCCCCTGGGAAGATTGATGGGATGGTGATGATGAGAGTGGGAGTGGGAAGAGGGGTAATCGTAGTCCCTTTCATCGTCACTGCTGCTGTCACTGATTGCAATCGGATTCATTAAAGGCTGGTGTTGGGAGTGCGAATATCCATCGTAGTTATTAATACTGCCACTATTCATGCTGTTTGCGTTCGCCCCGGACATGCTTCTGCAGTAGTCGAATAATAATCAGTCAAATCAAAATTAAGTAAATTAATGACACATTATATTACTAAAAGTTCAACAATTTCTTTTTTAAGCAGGAAAAGCGGATATGGACCATCATTGATGGTGGACTGGTGGTAGATGACAGGACAGGAGAAAGAGACGACAGTTTCAAGGGTCAAAGTTGTTTTTAAATTCTTACGCAGGTATTCGTTTAGTCGGAGTCAACATTTCATTGTAATTTTCATAATCCGTCTTCATCTTCATCGTGGCAAAACCTGACCATTTTTTCTTTCTCGCTACAATTTTCAGTTTTAAGTCAGGTCAGGTCATCTGTTGTTCACGGTCACTTCACTATTACTCAGCATTATTATTAACAATTAATATTAAAGATTCGCGAGATTTAAATACTAAGAAGATTCACCTTTACACTCTTCAGTAAACAATTAACCTTTCCACATTGAATAGTTGAAGTTGAAACCTGAAGTAGCCAGAGCCAGAGGTAGATAAAATTTTATCTTATTTAATTTTACTTTATTAAATTAAGAGCAACCTTATTCACCTTCACAACTTTTGTAAACTAAATCATTCTTTTGTTCACGATTATTTTAAAACTGTTTACCAAAATTCGTGTTCGCATTTTCGCAAGGATCTTACTTTTATATTAAAGGTAATGTTGTACTTTTGCAAACTTTTTCTCTCTCTGCTGTTTCATCGTGCCTGCTGTGCGGTAAATGCATGGTATGAAATGAATGCAATGACATGACTTCCTCCGACTGTAACAATAAAGTCAAGTACACAGACAGACAGACTACTTTTTCTCTCTCTGCTGTTTCATCGTGCCTGCTGTGCGGTAAATGCATGGTATGAAATGAATGCAATGACATGACTTCCTCCGACTGTAACAATAAAGTCAAGTACACAGACAGACACATCTCCTTTCTTATCGCTTCTTTCATTTCTCCTGTATTTTACTCGCGATTTTGTTATTGTAGCAGCAATACCTCATTTCATAGGTACTTTTCTTATAGAAGCCCGACGAAATATAAATAATAAAGTTTCTTCCCCATTTCCTTCTCACTTCCTTCCCTTCGTATCGTAAATCTGATACGCAGGCGGAATTTCGCAATGTCGGTTGATTAGCGTAATGAAAATGAAATAAAATTCAATGAACCATGTCGAAAGTTATCGTATCCTTAGTCTCTGGACCTGTATTTTTATAGTACTATAGTTTATTCCTTTTATAGAGCAAATTACTTTATCTGTAGCAGGAGCAGGAGAAAAAGAGCCTAAAATACTATAATATAATTTAAATATCGATTTAATGAAATTACATACAACATAGAATACAAATGTTTATTATTCATGAGGGAGAGCAGATCGATTACTTATGCCCACTGCTTAAATACGTGATTTAAATATAGATAGATTTTTAAATCCTTCACAAGGATTCCTTTTTTCAAAGGTACCTAATTACTTTAATTCCTTTATATTTAGTCGTCTCTGTCTGATGCGTTTGGTTGAGGCGATGACGCAGCAGCTGCAGCAGCAGCGGCGGCGGCGGCTCTCCCTGCGGCGCTTGCGACTGCACTCTGTGTAATAGTTTTCTTTTGGGAGAGGGTGATTTTGTCCCCAAGACTTAGAGCCATGGCCTACAAGATTAAGATGTCGCACATTACTATATTAAACCTCACATAAATTAGAGTTAACTCCAACTGACAATGATTTACCTGGCTTTTAGCACGAATTCTAATATGACCCGTGACAGGGGCGTTTGGTGTGTCAACAGGTTTTTCAATACTTAGATTGGCTAACGCATCTTCTCCAAAGATTGATTTGGCATATAACGTAGCCGCCATGAAGCCGCAGTCACCCATCAGAGCCTTTTCGGGAGTGAGACACAGCATATTCGTGGATTTAATCAGGTATTGCAGATACTCGTGTAGATCAGTGATTCCAGTGGCGACTCCAACCTATCAAAATTATTTCATTTCATTATACTAATAATGTTCCCTGTTTTCATAAAAGATCGAGCGTAAATTAAATGTTACCTTTACCTTGTTTTCCCACTCAAACTCGGCCCACATTTGACGGAACTCTGCATCGTTGCACGAAGCAGGTAGAATATAGTCCATGATGTCAATTCTTATTTCATTCATCATAATCACGTTTCTGTCAGATGTTGCGCCACCGACATCATAAACTGTAATGAGTATGAACCAACAATTAGTCTTTTCAATCTAATCTTTCTCCAAACAAAACAAATTGTCATCCAAGCTAAGGTAATAAAGACGGTTATTTACCAATATTTCCAAAGATCAGTGCGTTCTCTGTTGACGTAACTTTGATACTGGCTCTGATATTGGAGAAGTCAGAAGGTCCCAAAATGATTGGCTGAGGTCTTTCAACCAACTTCAGCTCTCCACGCGTGGCCAATTCCAAAGTGCAATTTTGCAATGTGTCAGCTAAAGAAGAAAACCCAAATAAGAGTTAAATCTTGCTTCTATAAAGTATCCTTTTTTAAATGTGACTTAAACTTAGATTGAAGTTGGGCTCTCACTTGTTTGATTCACGAGTAACACATCGAGAACTATGTCAAACTGATTCACATTGATGTAAGCCTCTGCGTACACTGGATCCGAGAATCCAGTAAGTTGTGTCACCTTGCTTAACTTGGAAGATGAAAACTGTAAATTGAAAAACATAAATTATAGTTAAGCCTGCACTTAAAATTGAAACTAAAAAAATACATTCAGTTTTGCTTACATCGGTGTCGTTTTTCTTGGGGTTTAATCCAACTGCTTGAATAAGACTTGTTTCAAACACATCTTCACCATTAATCATATCATTTTTGGACACCAACTGCTCGAACATAATTGGGTCATCAGGTTGCACCACAACGTCTTTCTTCTTCTTCGTCTTGGTATTCGCCGCTTCAAATTCAGCCTGTTCCTTCAGCATCAAGCCAAGAGCTTTTCTGCAATCCTCGGTGAAAATGCTGCTCACTTTGCTGTTTTGCTCTCCGAGGACGCGAATGCACAACTGAATTCTATCAATGTCATCCGCAGTGACGGCCTTCACTGGCAGTCCAGACGTTCCATATCTCAAGATGGATGCCATGATGAACATCGCTTCAGCGGTGATTTTGTGCTTATCTGCAGCAGGAACGGATCCATTCATAACCACGAGGCGTCTCACCATTTTCGTCAAGGACGCTGACAATCCTGCCGCAATGAAGAAATCTCCATCCAAAAGAAACCTTCTCAATGAGGGAATATCATCCTCTTTCTTTTTAGTCTGCGTCATGGAAAACGCGGACTGTGTGGCATAGGTTCCATCAGAAGTCACAAGTCTCGAAGATGCTGCATTTTTATCTTGTGGTTTATTATCTGTTGCTTTGTCTTTATTTTCTTCTGGTTCGTTCCCGGCTGCCTTTCTCAGCTCCGATTCGGTTAGTGGAAGTTCATCCAAACACAACTTGATCTGGGACAGCACATTTTCAATGTCGTCTTTGTTCACTGCGAATTCGCAGAGAATCCAAATTGTGGATCTAAGCACCTTTGCCGACTTGATTTGTGGGAAAATTTCCAACAGTTTATCTACAATTATGGTGGTAAGGTGAGGAAACCTCTGGATTGCTTCACGCATGAAGATAAGAACGTCGGAGGCGGCCAGCTCGTTAGTGTCTGATAGGAACTCCGTTAAAACGGGAATGATGCTTGGCGCAACATCCGGAAATTTCACGCAACATTGATGCAGGGTGCGAACAAGAAGTTGCCGGTACTTTCCAGTATCATCGTGCTCCACCGAATTGTGAGTTCGACCAACTTCTTTGCGTAGGTAAATTACAGCTTCAGTAACACTTCTGGATGTCAATAGTTCCAAGGCAAGGTTCAGTGTTTTACGGCGCACCTCTAAATCTGGAGCAGCGAGAATTCTCAAAATGTCCATCACTAAATCTTCCAGCACTCTGTCGTTGGTAGATGTCTCCCTTAAAGCAGCCAACCGTTCGAGAACGATCAATTTAACGTTATTGTCGCTCTCCTTCACAATTATTTCGATGTAGCACGTGGCGGCAGCCTAATAAAACCAGTGCATTAAAAAATTAACCCTATGAGATCAACATAACATTTATTTTTGTAATTAAAATATTATCATATTTTCACAAAAAAATACCTTGATAGCTGAGGGAGCAGTGGAAAGCGTGACAAGAGTTCCTGCTGCTTCATATCGCACAGCGGAACTGTTGGAATTCAGTAGATTATAGATACAACGAATAAATCGCGTTCTTTCCGCTGGACTGTTATGGCAGACCTGTAAACAAAGAATAATTACTAATAAAGTAAGAGAACTTAATTTAAAGCTGGTTGACAATTTATGAAACTGCGACATTAAGTATAGTACCTTGTAAATGAGCTCAACAATTACTAGTTGAAGAATATCGCCAAAGTTGCCAATTTGGTCGAGGCATGAAGAAAGATAGTCCAAAGCTCGTTTCTGATCAACCTGGAGCAACATCAAAAACGCATTCCTCCGTGTAGCCATATCTTGTTCGACTTCCAGCAAAGTTGCAACCACTTCTGGGGCATCAGGAATAAGAAAGTCGAAGTTTCTAAAAAATTAGCAACGAAATTTTAACTTGTTAATAATAATGAACCGGAAAATGTATGATCAGTAAATCAATATAGTGTTTTTGCTTTCGATTTCACCTACTTGTAAATTGTAAAAATTGCCAGAACCGCATTCCTTCGAACATACGCATGACGATGTTCCAAGCAAGCTCTAATAGCAGGCATGAGTGGTTCCAACAACTCAGGCTCGCGCAACTTACAGAGGAACCTTAAAGTAGAGCCCCTGATAAACTCATTAGGGTGCTGCAAATCCTTCCGGTATGCATCGCACACCAAAATCATCTCATGAAGAAGTTTTCCATCGGGCGTAGTCTTTGGAACAATCTCCCAGAATATCAACAGCAACTTTTTAATTGTGTGATCCTGTGAAAATCAGAAAAAAGGCGAATTTTAAAACCCGGTCAAAATAGGACTTTAAAATACTCTAATATATTAAAAGATTCTTAAACGAACCTGAAGAGGTAACAGAAAACGAATAATGGTCATCAGTAAACCAGGCAGCTTCTCGCCGTTTAAAATCAGAAAGATGACTTTTTTCAGAGCCTCAGTTTTCACTTTAATATCGCCTTTTTCTAAATCATTTCTCAGCTGTAATTCACTTGGCTGTTCCGCATCTGAAGGGAAATTGATTAAAGTGTAACATGGGGGTTCCCCACTTGGGCCCGATCGCTCCTTCATCTTTAAATGACGACGATGGACTCGACTGCTTCTATTAATTTGATTATTAATTTAGGGAAGAGGTTTTCTGGCGGCTCCTCCCCTCCACTCTATCACTTTACAGCTTTCGATTAGTTAACCGTTAACCATCCGAACTCCAAAAAAACCCATATGTCCACGTCAGCTCGAAGTGACTTCCTTCATATACCTACAAATTAATCCAATTTTTTTGTTACAATTAACACAAACACAAGCACGACATATTCCTAATCCGAAAAGTGATATAAGAAAAGAAACATTGATTAAAATATGGAAAAGTCGAAATCACTAATTAACCCTTAATTTTTAATAAACCAAGATTTGATTATAAAAACAATAACAGTGCATTCGAGAGGCCTTTTACTATTGCTATTAAACTTGAACTTAACGTATTGTTTTACCTTTATTATTGCTAAATGGGTATTAATTTAATTAAATCGTTAAATTAGTTTAAAAACTTAAAATTCAGTGACGCATGATGACGTTGACGAAAAGTTCCAATTCTAACAGATTTTTCACATCTGTCTCTGCTTGTCACTGCCCTATAAACAGCAGAAGCAGCATAGCAGCTGAATTCAGCCGCAATACCACTAATGTTAAAGTATGAGCTGCACGAAAGCACGGTGAGGTATCGCTTGCCGGCTTCTCCTATCCTGTCCCATGCTTTAGGATTATCCCTCTTATGTTTTTCTTGGATTTTCGCCTTGCTAGTCAAAGTGTCGGCGAACGGCCGCGCCGCGGCGTTGTGATTACGGTGAAATGATATGAGACTCATTTTTGTAACATTTATTTAGTTATTTTAAAAAGTTAATTATTCCTGATTCCTGAATGTTCCAAGCTTTACAACAGCTTTGAAATACCAAGTTTAAAAATATAGATTTTTATTGCTGAATGTTTGGTACTGGTTTGGTATTGTTTGGTAAAGCAAGAGATGCAAAGAGATGAGGTTGTGATCTCTTGTGATTCATAAACATTTTCGCTGCTGCTGCGTTCATTTCGTTTAGATTAGATTTAGATCTGGTCCTGGTGCATGTGGAAAATGTGGCTAAATGTGGCTAAATACAATTCTTATCAATCGTTTCATGGTAAAATTCAATGTGAAAAGATATTAAAGCTAATTATCGCATGATTCAACAAATAATTAACGGGTTTTCACCGATGACATTATGTAGCGTCTCTGGCCTCTCTGGGGAAAGTTCTGACATTCGTCAACGAAATAAACGACGTAATGCGAAAATAGAAATGAAATCGTGTATGTATGTAATAAAAAGGAAGTTAGTTGGTTAAAAAAAATAGATTTTTAAGAGGAAATTGAATTGAGTGAATAATGTATCCACGATGAGATCAATGTCCCATGATTACCGAGTTAATGGATGGGTATTAACTTCTCGATTAAGTTTTACTGTCTCAAATAATCTCAACTCCTGGTCTATTATAGACATTATGTTCATCTTCAGAAAGCAAAAATCTACCAGTAGACGTTTTGTGAATTTTAGTACTTTACTCAGGTTTCGCTATCGCCATTGAACTCTGGTCTCGGATGAATGAGTAAATACCTATTGAAAGAGTTTAAATCTAAAAACTTTTGTCAGGTTCCGTTCCGTTCTTTGAGATAATGCGAGCAATAAAAACGTCGTACTTTCCTCCACGGCATCTCATCCCAGCTTCAAGCATGACACTTTTTAATGACGATACGCTATGCTTGGTAATTGTAATGATGATGTTGCAGATTTTATTTTATGCCAAATCCGAGGTACAAAGATGAGAAATATTTAAGACAACGCAACGGTTCCCTTCCCTTGCCCAACCAGAATCGGAAAATCACTGAAGCGTTTCCATTCTTCACGTGACTCACTCAACCCTTACGCAATTATGAACAATTTCAACCGGTGACAATAACCAGAAGGCATTTCCGAAAACAATTTACAACCCTTTTACGCTGCACTGAGCAAAGCTTTAGGTATTTCGATTTTTCGTCTCTTTGAAAGTTGAAACGGATGTGAGAACAGGTAATCCATTTCACTAAAAATGTCACGAACGCGAGGAACAAAAACATCCACGATCTCACGTTACCCCAGAAAATTCCTTAAGTACGTAACAAACCATGTTTTACTTATTTCGATCCAAATTAAGATTTTTACTGAAATCCAGAATATTCCAGTGGAGCTTTGCTATTTCCCTTTGTCTACTGTTTCTCATAAGTTTATACGATAGCCTTTTACCCCCACAAAAGAGTGAATCATTACCTGGAAATAGTCAGGGCCAAAGGCACATTACCAAAGTACTTTTTAAACGAAAAGCTCAATTTCCTCCCGGTGTGTTTCGAATAGACAATGATATTATTAATGGGAAAATTGGTGACTCTCCTGTCAAAATCCTTTGTTACATTATGCTCTCGCGGTCAAGAGTGAAAGCGGCTCTGGTAATTAAAGAAACTTGGGGATCTCATTGTGACGAGCTGTTGTTCTTTGGGGGATACGAATTTCCTCAGCTTCCGGTGGTCACATTAAACGTTACAGAAGGCTACGAAAATCTCTGGGGGAAAACGAAAGCTGCAATCCGGTATCTTTCCGACAACCCGAGATTTAAGGTAAAACATAATAAATACCTATGAATTTGAAAAATTTAATTTTCATAACATTATTGAATTACAGAATTATCAGTATTTTCTGAAAGCCGATGATGACACCTTCGTTATTGTGGAAAATCTTCGCTCATTCATTATGAATTCAATGCAGTTGACATTGAATAAACCAGTGTGGTTTGGATTTAAATTGAAGCACAAAAGAATGGAGCCGGTAAGGTAAACTTAAAGTTAATCATGATTTTCTCTCTCGATTCTTGGAAATGCCTGAGTGGATTTGAATTGTTTTCTCAAAGGGTTATATGTCGGGCGGAGCCGGTTATGTGTTCAACTACGAAGCACTGATGCAAGTGAATAATTTATTGAAGCAGAAAGCGGCAGATGGTTTTTATCACCAGAATATTTTAAGTGGAATTGGTGACTGCAACGTTGATGGAGAGTATGGAATCGAAGACTTGGAATTAGGTGAGGGAGGATGAAAAATGTTTTTTTGCTACAAATATTTATTTATTAACTTTTTAATGTTCTTCGATCTAGGAAAATGTTTTCTCAGCGCTGGTGTGGAAAATATCAATACGACGGATGTAGATGGCGGTGAAAGATTTCTTCCTTTGCCCTATGACGTGCTTCTAAACGGTGCCATATCCAGCTTTCACTGGATATGGAGCCAGGCATGGAATCGAGTGAGAACAGTGAGTGGAAAGTTTCCACTGGAAACAAATCGAGACATTTGAAATGATTTGAACAATGAAATGATACATTGATTTTACGTATTTGTAACTTTCAGGGTGGGCGTTGTTGTAGTCACCATTTGATTAGCATGCATGAAGTTACGCCAAATGAAATGAAAACGATTTATTATCTGCTGTATAAAATAAAAGTGCACATGAAATAAATTGTCATCGAAACAATGACAAATTCCGACTCGGAATTTCCGAGCAAAAATAATTTATTAACTGGTTACGCACATTATCGAGAGCACATTTTTGCCACACATTCTGCTTTACTCACGATTGTCACGGTCAGAGTTGGTTGGATAGTCATGTTGGTTAAAATGTTTCAAAAGTTATAAACGTAAACATGATTCCACTAAAAAAGAAGTTAGCTACAGGCGTCCTGTTGGCTGTCCTAGTTTTCTGGAGTTCTCCAGTGGTGGACAGTTTTTGCGACAAGGCTCCTTATGGCCACCTTTGCAGAAACCTGGACTTAACCGCCTTTTGCATTCAATTTTCCCAAATGATAAAAATTCGCGACAATGAAGCTCCCATCAAACCTTACATACAAATGGACAAGATTTTTGAGAAACTACATACCGACGTTCGTGCTGACCAACCCTTCGTTCACTTTGGCGGCTACAAGCAACCTACAATCTACCCATGTATAGAGAAGCGGTGCACGTCAAGTTCATCTGGCACAGGAGGGACAGGCACTGGAGGGACAGGCACTGGAGGGACAGGCACTGGAGGGACAGGCACTGGTAATAATGAACCTACTTCAAATGAGGTCCGTCGTCGAAATGCACGCCAAGTAAATCCAGGAGGAGGAGGAGGTAATCCAGGACCAGGAGGAGGAGGAGGAGATCCAGGAACAGGAGGAGGAGGAGGAGATCCAGGAACAGGAGGAGGAGGTGGCAGTGGCGGGGGCAATGATCCCGTCGCTTGTCCCCCGCCGTCTCCCTGTGAGTTCATACCAGGACCCCCCAAGGACCAACCTCTTGCACCAGATCACGTTGGCTGTGCCCTTGACTGCGAGTGCTGTAAAGAACCTCCAAAAGACGACGTTGCTGTAGGATCGATTTGGAGTCTTCAGGATGGATGCGAGCTAAAGTACTTGAAAGCACCGATTGAGAAGGGCGGCACCGTCATTAATCCGATAGCTGTTGACTCCGAAGCAAAGATGAATCCTTATAAGCTGGAAGTAACAGAAATATCCGTGAAAAATTTCCGCCTCCACAACTGGCTTCACATAACAATTTCTTCCGAAAAAGAGGGTGATCCGTTTGCTGGTGCTGCCAAGGAACTGGGCAAGGGCAACATAAAAATGGCTTTCATTATCGCACATGACGCTATGGGATTTCCGGTTGGAGAATTTGTCAACACTTTACCCTGTGGAAGTAAGTGCAACTGCGAGGAGCAAAACAAGCCAGATGAAAAAGTGTGCCACCAGGGAACTTTCGAGGACCATATTCCATGCATGTTTGATGGTGAAAGGACAATCGCGGTAAGTTAAGCAACATTCATAATTTTTTAGAATTTTAAACACTATAAAGATCAATTAAAACGGCAGAGCTACAATTTTCTTCTAGAACACTGGGATGATGATGGTAGTTGCAGAGGATGACTCAATGGACAAGGGTCTTAAAGAGATTCATGCTAGCTGGCGATACGCACAATCACAAAGCCCAGAAAATTTTATAACGGAATTACATTTTCGGTGATTATCATTTTATTACAGGACATTTCGAGACTCGAATTAAAATAAGTAAATCAATACGTTTTTCCATTATTTTTCATAGGGCTCTAATCGTGGACGACTATGAAGAAATGAAGATGCTTGTGCTAGATTCTGAAAACTCTCGGCTCAGTGGAATGTCTGAAAGACCTATGATCAAGCAAGGACTGTTCGGTTGGAATCCAGTGTACACAATTTTGCATCCTACGCGATTCACCGTTGGTGGGTGGGACTATTACCGGGAGGGAATGTACTCGAAGGAGGATTTGCACTGCCACAGGCCCATTTCGAAAGACCATTACATTCTGGAACCTTATCCGGACTCGGGGCCGAAAATAAGAAAGGTCAACTCTGATCCTGCAATCGCAAGGGACCACTGCTACAGATTAAATAGCACGAAGAAAAAGCCACCCCTGGAAAATGTTGACTACTGTAAGACAATGCATTTTTTAAATGAAAGTTTTTTGTCAAATAAAGAAAATATGAATTTGGAAATGTACGCAGGTTTTCCTTCAGAGACCGGTAAAGTGCATGAAAGATATCCAGTGAGATGTCCTGGAGTCAGGCCGAGAGTTGAGCCTTGGTTTATCGACACTTACGGCTTTATGACACAGGATCGCGTAGATTTCAAGCAGGTTTATCCATGGACACTGGTCGGAGGTCGCACAGAATCTTACACACTTCGAGGTTGGAACATCTTTTATTTTCTTCCAACTTGATTGTTCCATAAACCGTTTCTCAATAAACCATCGGTGTTCTTTATTTCTCAGATGGCGCCGTAGACAGATCAAACTGGAACTTGTTAAATGCAGATCCAGCGGTGAAATTATACTGGGGCTTAGAGCCAGAGGGAGATGACAACAACCAACTGGACTACAAGGAATGCGAAGGGGCTCCAAGACGGAAATACGGAGCAGCTCAAAATCCCCAATACCCCGATTCATCTCAGGGCTACGACATTCAAGGAAAGTACGGTCACTTTTGCAACCCTGATGCAGCGGGAAGGAGAGTGTTAAATCTGAAGTCGATTCCGGTGAACAAATGGCCGAATACATTGGCGGAACTTAACAAGCTACCTCGTACCACCGCAGAGAGCTACTTCGATGACCGCTGCTACTGTCCAAAGCTTCCGGCGACACCAGACCCCAGATTCAAGGAGCCTCCGGAGGTTCAAGTTCAGGGCCGGAAGCAACACGCTTATCAAATGTTTGTATCCTGGAACTGCATTCTTCCATTTGGAATCTTTGTGAGCCGGTACTACAAGGAGACCTACTCGAAGGTGTTTTTTATCCAGGAATATTGGTGGTATACTATGCACGTGCTCTGCATGGTGTCCAACGCAATGTTCACTTTTGGAGGTATCTACGTCATGGAGCTGAAACGGGTGGAGCCGATCAACTGGCTGGATCCGAATATTACGGCGCACGTTGTTGTGGGCTACTTGGTCATGATCCTGAATTTGATTCAAGTTGGCACCGGATTTTTTCGCATTAGGGACATTCAGAAAAGAATCTTTAATATTTTCATGCACTGGTTAATGGGAATCACTGAGTATCTCTTGGCAGGTAAAAATAATATGTATGATTCAAGTTGGCACAGGATTTTTTCGCATTAGGGACATTCAGAAAAGAATCTTTAATATTTTCATGCACTGGTTAATGGGAATCACTGAGTATCTCTTGGCAGGTAAAAATAATATGTAAATACATACACGTATATTTATTTAACAGGGAAAATATTTATTTTTTATCTAAAAAATTCTCTTGATTTAATATAGTTGCATTGCATGTTTAACTCCGCGTTCATTCTATTGTCTGGAATGACCTGTGCCGGAGTCGTCGCTCTCGTGTTTATTCTCGTCATCCAAGTTTTATTTTATGCTAGCATGGAAGTAAGATTTTTAAACTGCGAAATTATTTAACCTTTTAATTAATGTAACTAATTTAATTTATAATCAAACAAACGTATTGTGTATTACATCTAGGTGCACATGAGAAATGTGGATAAAATTTTGAAGCTGAAGCCACCTCGAAGTTATCTGCCCCCTCCAGTAATGCGAGTGTTTCACAAGGATGCTCCAGTAAGTCTAGAAATAAAATATTAATGGTAATTTAAAAAGCCATTAATTGACTAATATTAATAGGTAATAATGGTGATGCATTAATTTCAGGGTTCAAAGTTTAGGATTTATGTTCTGGTCTCCTACTTCTTTCTTTGTGTTGCCTCTGCGGTCATTCAGTATTTATCAATGACGAATAATGAACTTGGAGAAAGCTGTTTCCTCAAGTCAAACAAATATGTACCCGAAGAAGACTTTTTCTATGGCCCGTGAACTACATAATAGTTTTGTAGATAACGTAAGTTACGTTACGTATTATTAATTATTGAGCTCATGTAAAAACAATTATAGATAACTGTAACCTTTTACCCAAAAAACATAAGTGTATATATGTAAAATATAAGTGTAATAAATAAATATATTTTTGTGTTTGAACTCTCTTTTGCTAAAATTGATCTTTCTTAATCTTAATAAAGTCGAATGTCATGAAAAAAATACGCGAAATAATTTTCCAACGTTCCATTTTAGTTTGGAACGAAAAGCTCGCTCATTAAAAACATCAAAGCTTACGCAAGTACTTGCAAGAAATAAAATCAATAAAAAATGAAAACAAGTTTTTGTTAATTTTTCCATCAATACAGTCTTACATTACGATTTGCTCGTAAAGAGTGTCCATACTTCATACTCTCCATGTTATATAATAATCTTAATTAATGTGAATCAAGTTCTTTGTTCAATAATTCAAGTAACAAGTTTCTGATAGCGCTTATGTTTTAGTCATGATTAGTCATACACGTGCATAACAAAGATTACGCGAAACATGTTGTGCGAATCTAATAAAAATAAACTCTGAAATCAGCTTAGCATTAAAAACAATGTCAATCTTAATATTTAAAAAAATCTCAATACAATCATGCAAGATCACGCTGTATGATGATTTCCACTAATGATTAAACAGTATACTTAGGACAAGCAAAAATATCATGACATTTTTATACATCACTGTATCGTATGCTTGTACACTTGATTCTGGCGAACGTGATGCGCGATTCAAAGCCAAGGTCAAACGTTTTGTTTTGTTATCACTGCTATTGAACTATGTACTAGTTCAAGTGAGAACTCTGCGTGTTATGGATCCCCGAGCATTTTTAACAAGTGTGGCCTAAAATCTTATAAGGTATGTGTTTGAATTAAAAATATCAATATTTATTTATTTAGGTATACAGTTAAGTCTTAAGTTTAAGCCTTGTAATTTTATTTTGCAGTATTTGTCGTCCTTGTGTCACTTTAAGATGGCAATGTGTTCAAATTCTACAGTGACTTTAGGAGGAGAGGAAAAAGATGAGACGAATTTATACATTTTAACTGAATTAGTGGTTGCAAAGTTATCGCAAGATGAAAATATAAAGATTTCCCCAGAATGTCTACGTTTTGTGGAGCGTGCCATCCGGACAAAAGATTACGACGTGAACAAGGCCTCATCACTCATTAAAGGCTTCCGACATGCGGTTCGTACACTGAAAGACATGTGGGAAGACTATGACCAAGGAGTGGTGCACAAACTCTTTTCTCAGGGTGTCCTTACAATGCTCGCCTCTAGGGATGAACTGGGCCGCCAAGTGATCATTCTGAGATTAGGCAGGTGGAAACCGAAGCAGGTGAACTTTGATCACCACGCGGCTGCCTTCATGCTATTTTTCGGTTGGGTTCTTGCTCAAAGTGAAGAGACTCAGCGAGAAGGTGTCATCTTTCTGGGTGATCTCACTAATTTTGGAATGGAGCAAGTTGGAGGTGTGAAATTATCAAGATTGACGCAACTCATTCGTCTCTTGCAGAGTGGATCACCGGGCAAAATCAAAGCAATTCATTTAGTGTTCCACCCAAGAATTTTTGGATACCTATTTCAAGTCGCGAAGCCGTTTATCAAGGAGAAACTCTCGAAAAGGATTCACTTTCATGGGGATAACCTCAAATCACTGCATCCCCATCTGAAACCGGAAATCCTTCCGGGATCCCTGGGTGGAACACTAGGGGAGGAAGACGCAATCGACCGAGATGCGCTGCAGAGCTTCGAGAGAGAAACGTGTCTACATAAGGATATGTTGAAATATGGAATGTGTCGCGAATAATTTTACTAGAATGGCAAATTATTTTTTAATTAAGTACGCAACTTCAATAAAGTAACAATAATTATAAAAAATAGTAATTGATTATTGTCTTGGAATACCGAATGCGAGAATGTCTTTACTGTACGATTCGTCCTGGTTGAATTCATGAATTAAATTCAAATCCAAAGCTTGCTGCTCTCCCAGATTTCCTCCCAGTGACTCTGGAAGCAATTCCGGCTTGAGATGGCGGTGAAGACTCTGAGGGCCATCCCCGTGAAAATGAATCCTCCTTTTTAATTTGTCCTTCAGCAATGGTTTAACGACCTGGAAGACAATTCCAAAAATTCGGGGATGAAAAATTAAGTGGATGCCTTTAATTCTTCCAGGAGCACTGTCTTGAGTTAATCTGATGAGACAGGTGAGTGTAGAGATTTGAATCCCATGCAACTGCTTCATTCCGAAATTTGTTAGGTCGAAGACTAAAACAACGCCTTTCCGCTGAGTGATCCGCGACTGGCCAACCACCCAGCAGAAAAACAGCATTTTTCCGGTGATGAGGTCATCAAATGAAAATCGTTCTGGATCCCATTTTCCGAATTTAAATAGAAGCACTTGACGATCCTGCTCGTCTCTTGACTTTAACACGGTCATCACCTCTTCATTTCCCTGTTCGTCTTTGCAGAAAAGATTGGCACATCTCTTTGGCTCCCACTTTTCGTACAGATGTTTAAACACTTTTATACTCTCCCAGAAACATGCCAAAAATTTTGCAGCTTTATCAACGGAATAGTCCTTCGCTCTAAGAGCTCGTTCCACGAATCTGCGACAGTTCGAAGGAATTTTGATTTCTGACTCGGTTTCCAATTTTGACAAAACTGTCTCCACTAAATTCACTAGAATTTCTTCATTTTCTTTATCCTCCATTTTTATTCCGAACATGAAAAGGTTTATTAAGTTTGCCAGGTTAACTAAAGGACATGTTCCATTATTTGCTCTTCGGCGTTGCGAACGTAAATTGATAATGTGATGTGGACCTCTAAAAATGAAACATGAGTTCAGTCGAGATAAAATATTTACTAGTTAAACCCAGAATCATTCAGGAGTCACTCAAGGTCACTGACACTGATTGACGTAACAAGATTGGTGCGCGTGTGTGCCTGCGAACATCATTATTAACACACATGAACACAACATTAACCCTGCAAACATCATCAGATTTACATTGATGTATCAATTCTAAACATTTTTTACATTTAACATCCACCCCTCCATCTGTGGTTAACCAAACGAAAGATAGTAAATTCCAGTAGAGCAATACAGTAACATAGGATGATTCGTCATTCGCGAAAATAAACTAAAACATGTTTATACGATAACCTTATCTGTACTTATACATACATTATCCAGCAAGAATAAAAAGTTGTTTTATTCTGCCCTCGTTTTAGGGGAAAAAATTGCAAATGATAAAATGTTTTGCATGCTATAAAATATTTCGAAGCTAAGAAAACTTTTTGAGTAATGTATGGCTTAATCTACCTTATTCATGACAACAACAGTGGGAAAACACTTGTATTGTCAATACCTTTTGTTCTCAAGTATCATCTTGTATTTTAATTTCAAACAATTGCAGCTGTCGGCTCGGTTATTATTTTCTTTCTCCTTCTTGACTATTCAAACATTTAAAGAAAACTCGTCCAGAAAATAATGGCAGGAAAAACCGATAGCAGGAGACCAGTCTTGCCCTTCCTTTATCCCAGTGAATATGTTCCTGTTATTTTGTTCCGAGTAAATATGGCGAATTTAATCGATCGGTGATCAAATGGGCAACCTGAGACAGTGAATTTTGACGTCAATCATTCAATCATCATCAATCGAATAAAAATTGATTTTACTAAACCAAAATTTACTTTAAAAGAATTCAAAGTTTTGAAATGGTTCGACAATTTCACAATATTTAGAATTTTGATACCGATAACGGAATTCAAATAAAGTGATTTTCAACAAAGTCCTAAACAAGAAAAAGATGCCTAGCAAGCGGGGCACTGTGAGACATCACATCTTTCCCGGATGTATTTTTACAACTTTTTGCATCATCGTCTCTTTTCCTTTTTCGTTCGCTCAACAAAACGTGAATATTTGTAAGTTTTCACATTAGCCATTTGGCTAATTTACACGAAAATTAATATTTTATAATCCTGGTTTGACAAATATACTTCGAAGAAAACCCGGAATCTTTCTACAAAATTTAGCATCTATCAAAACAAAATTGACTAAACGGAATTAAAGTTTCACTGGGCCAATAATTTGCTTGGGAAATTTTCCGAAATCGATCAAATTGTTCAAATCAATATTTTTATAGGTAAATTCAATAATTCAGATAATATTGAAAACAGGATAGTATGAAATAGCAAATGATAAGTTGACAATGATGCTTGAAGAGGTCCAAATAATCATCATTTTCAGTTCAATTCAACGTAAGTGCTACTTCAACCGAAAATGTTGGAAACGAGAACAAAATATAACAAATAAAGTAGTACTGTTGGTATTTGTATATAATACAGATTATTGAAAAAAGTTTAGCCAGCAAAATATATTTAATTGAATGTGGTCACGCTACTTTTTACACAAACAACCAATGATTAATTTCATAGGTATTTATACTCAATACTTTAAAACTATTTAATTGTCATTGATTTACTTATTTCAGTGTTTTTCTACGAGGACAGTGCTGCCATCAAAATATTCGATGCTGCGTTAGCCTACGTGAAGAAAAATCCTTCGTACCAGGTCACGTTTGACACGGTCTATAAAGTCAATTCGAACGGAAATGATGCACCCAAATTAATTCAGACCCGTAAGCTACAATTAGCGTCTTCATAATTCTTAATTAATCCTTAATGACTATAAAATGCAACTTTTTGATGCAACTTATGAATTTATGTAGTATGCAGTAACATTGATGCGGCTTTCGCAAATGCTCCCGAGAAGCACCCGGACATTGCAATCGATTTCACACGGAAAGGAATTCCATCAGAGTCTGTGAAGCTGCTGCTGAAACTTATGAATCTACCCACGATTTCTGGAACCTATGGGCAGGAAGGTGACATAAGGTCAATTAACCTAGATTACAAAGAAAATAAATCGCAATCATAACACATACATATTCAATATTTAGTGAGAAATTAAATTATAATTATTCATTGACACAGGAGCTGGAGAGATTTGACGGACACAATGAAAAATTACCTGATTCAAATTGCCCCACCGGCAGACATGGTGCCGCAGATTATGCGGTCCGTTGTTGCTTATCAAGAAATGGCGAACGCAGTTCTACTTTTTGATAACGAATACGGTGTCTACCTTTAATTACCTTTAATAATTACAATTAAAATGTATTAAATTAATTTTTGTTTTGATTTACTATGATTTAGAGATGTACCATAAGTATAAGTCTCTGCTTCAAAATAAGCCAACGAGACATTTACTAACGAAGCTAGAAATGAGTAAGCCACGGATTCGCAAACAAATTGACCGCTTGGTACACCTGGACCTAACCAATTTCTTCATTGCTGCGTCACCAGAAGAAATTTCTGGTACACTCGCGGAAGCATCCGATCCTGAAATGCGGGACGGGCCTTACTTTGATCAGGAATTTTCATGGTACTCGATGTCAATGGTAAATATTAACTCAGTCAATTTTAATTACGCTTAATTATTATTTTACTCCATAAGAAAATTCAACTCTACAGTTACTTGAAAATTAACCTATCAAAAAATTAAACTTAGGAACCTGGATTACCACGATGTTCGGCGTGCAAATCCAACGTCTCCATTGTCCATTTCTCTCCCAAAATAAATCCTGGAAATAAGAGAGTTGACTTCTTAAAGTCGGAAAAAATCATCACAAAGAGATTAAAGATCGCACCGTTTTTCTACTTTGATTTGACCATCAACGCAATCCTGGCTATGGCGTCAGTAAAAATGTAAACTTTCATTGATTCTGTAAAAGACAAAAGTAAAACTAAAAATTACCCTACATTAATTAGAAAATTAAAACGAGAGGGAAAGTGGCCGGATGAGAAGTGGAAAAGTGAAATGCAAAAATGCAGAGACATCCAGGCTCCGAAGGACACCCATGCTCTACCTCTTTTCGATGCTCTCAACTCCGACGAGGTACACAAGAACAATATCCTCGGAAGATTTCATCTCGATTCGAACAAAACCGTTGGGAAAAGCCACGCCCTGTTCGAGATGAACATTGAACGTCTGACCTTCGAAGAATTCGAATCGGATCCCACAACTCAAACAAGTCTTGGAACGTGGACGACTGGATTCTTGGAAAAGGAAT
>VYYJ01002288.1:0-22632 GCA_021029165.1 Cyphoderus albinus | reverse complement strand
AAAAAACAGCCTTTTCAATCAAACAAATCCATACATAGCTAAGTTATGCATATAAAACAAAAATGGAGCTGTTCTTTGCATTTGGCTATTAAGTAAGATAACATGAAAATTTGGAGTTTTCAATCAACTCAGCCTTAAGTAAAAAACAAGCTCTCAATTTAGATGTTTTCTTTTCAGAGAGTTTCCACTGAATGAATGGAAGCATGAATCAAGTTTACTTTTCCTATTAAATCCTATTATTTATAAAGGAAAAACGATACACTTTCTTGGCTCTATTTTTTCTTCTTTTTATGGCAGTCGGGTTCTTGTCTTTACACTGCTTATAAATACAGCGCACTTTTTCTGTTCATGCTAATTAGACTCACTCGGTAAACTCCGTTCCGCCAGCACGGAAAATGTATGCAAATGGCTAATTACAAAACCCGGCCGGGTTTTACTTAAAACCAAAACTCTGTTTCTGTTTTAGTTACATTTACTGTGAATGGTTCTAAACATAGGAAAACAATTTTGGTTAAGTTACGGCTGAAATGGGAAAAGATGATGGATTAACCACAGCCGCTGCGTTACCGACTGGGATGGAAATGAAAATAACTTTCTCTCCGTTCAAGGTAAAAAGGTACACGTTCTGTGGGAGTATGTAAAGAGATGATTAACTTGAAAGTGAAACGCATGACAATGACAGCTGGTTAAATAACTATTCCATGGAGAAATGTCAAGTGATACACACTCGTTAGGTATGTATATGAGACTTTTCAAACTTTGCCAGTTGTTCCATTCATATTTTCACGGGCTCCAAAATTCCATGGAGGACGTAATTCAGGTGTAGTTATTTTATCAAGTCTACGATTAATTTGACTAATTGAAATTCTCACTGTCTATTCCATTTATTATTTACATTTCATTTTTAACTTGCTCAACATCATTTATAAATATATTGCATAGAAAGAAAATTATGCTTCAACATTGTTGTGAACATTCTCATTGGTGGTGTTCCATTCCATCATTTGTACTGCGTAATGATTCTTTTCAGAGAATATTAACCCCTTTGGTATGTGCCTAATGCTTGACATTAGAAAATCATGGAATACAAATGATTACACGCGTGTCTCTCATTTTTATTACTACGAGTAGCAGTGCCGTCATCAAGATAGGAACAGGCATAAGTTGGAACAATTACAGCTCGAGTCAGAGAGACATGATTTTACACATGCAGACATTAGAGTTGAGGAGCACCGCACCATTGAACGCATAATGCAGAGTTCCGCGGTTGTAATTAGTCTTGCATGTTGTACAGCTGTCAGAATGAATGAGCCATTTTGTGGCTTGTAAATTATCATTTTGTCAAGTAGGAAAGAGCGTGAAGAGTTTCATTTTACTATGTATGCAAAGTGCATTTTATGCACGTTGTAATTTTAGTTGTTTGGAGGAAGCAGGAATGTGAATTGTGACATGATGAGCTGAGCTTCTGATTTAAGTGAAAAAAGAGTATGAAGCAAGTTTTTTTAAAACAGGAAAGTGTAAGTTGTAAAAGTAGGAAAGGAAGGAAGAAGTGCGTACACGTCCATTAGCTTAATGGCTGTTGTACACAATCAGTTGAACATGTTCATGTAAATCATCCTTCGTTCTCACTTTCTAGCTTCCTCTTCCATTTTTATCTGCTTTTTATGGTACAGGAAAAGGTATTTTTCAAAAAGAAAAAAACCTGATTTGACAGAAGTTTTTTCTGTCGATGTCGGTGCTCGTGCTTTACTTCACTTCACTTACCCTTTCACTGTTTTACAATGTCGATGAATGTGAACAGAACGTCCTCTTTTAATTTGAGTTTTTTTGGAATATTTCTAATTTATAAAGGGTGAATCATGCCACGTAAAATGATAACCCGAGAAGCATAATTGATTGCAGAACAAGGTTTTTATAAATTTTACGTCATTTCTCGGAACTCGTTGTAATAATCTTCACGCGATTGTTTTCAAAATATTCGTGCTAGTAGGCCTAAACGCAAGACAACGATAAATGAAGCCACACGCAGCTCATTCATGAATGAACATCGTCGTCCCGTTCTCGTTCGTCCCCTTGCTTGCTTCATCATTTGTTTTCTAAATATTCGTGCTAGTAGGCCTAAACGCAAGACAACGATAAATGAAGCCACACGCAGCTCATTCATGAATGAACATCGTCGTCCCGTTCTCGTTCGTCCCCTTGCTTGCTTCATCATTTCTCCCTTCTCCGTTTGTCTCTCTGCTGACGAGATAATATGTAATCTGGTGCATTGGGTCTGCCTCCTTTCATTTCATTTGTGATCGTTGTAACTTTTATTGTGATGTGATAGAAGAGTAAAGATCAACCTTGCTTACTTTATTCTGTACACTGCTTTGTTACTACATCACTGTAACTGCGTGCCGTTTCCTTGATTATGAAACTTTCATACAAAGACTCGTGATTTTCTCTTCTCCAGAGGAGAAAATGAACTCCCCTATTTTCCCAGTTGATTGTGAATTATGTGCTAATTTTATTTTCCTTTGCTTATTTTTGGTGGAGAAAGAGAGAAAAGTGAAACTCTAGTACAAAGTTACAGTTAGTTACACGGTCATGTTTATGTTGTCTGTGTAGCAGTGATAGTGATAGGGTACGAATGTACAGCAAATTTCATGTTATTTACCGCATGCCTCTCATTTTTGTTTATTGCATCCATCAGGTAATTAGATTAAGCAGAACTTTATCTCCACCAAAACAGATTATTATTATTATTATGACGGTAGGGTAAGCCATGGAATTGTACTGTAATGCCTACATTTTCTAGTTTAGGGCTGGAACACATTAAAGAAAACAGATTGATTCTCCTGTTCTTTATTTGGTATCTGTGGGGTGGCCGTCGTTCCAATCTCATCCATGTACCATAAACTAAAAAAGCGTACTGTTTGGGCTGAGTTGAAATCTTTATATTGTGTACAATTACATGTGGTTGATGATGATGCGACTAATGACTGGATGGAATGCATCCTTTAATCTAATCAGAGTAGAGCGGCATCCATTTTGGTGGTTTGTTTAGTTTACTTTAGTGGCAAATGCTCCAAAACGATTGTTTGTTTGTACATAAAAATTGCAGTGCAAACAAGGATATTAAAAAGGATCACGCTTTGTTCAGGGAATCCGAAATAAAAAAATGATTAATGACCAAAGAGGAAAGTAATTTTGTGCCTGCTCATTTTTCTTGGCGTGTGCATTGTCTTTTCTCTGTGTGATTTAATGGCTTCACTTTACTTCACAGGCGAGATGACTGCTACCGATGCGTAGTCTTCCATGAGAAGCACTACAACGTGCTCCAGTACAAAGAAAGTAAGTAACAATTTATTTTGTTTCACTTGAGTGATTAAAACTGTAATTGCATAATCAAAATTATTAGCAATAAAATTTATTGCCTTTTATTTTTTTATTAGCGTTTTGTCTTCCTGAGCGAAGACCAGTGCGCAGCGTTTGCTCCACCATCACAGGAGATGCAAATTTATTTGCAATGTTTCGCCTGGATGCTAAAGCAATAGACTGTCCATTTCGAGCTCCACTGAGCTTCACGTACAACCGTGGTCACGGAGAGTGTCGCTATCCAGTCTCTTCCGTTGACTCTTGCACGCACTCCTCCAGACTTCTTCTCAGCTATCAGGCCTGTCCAGACATCGCGGGAACAGAAAGCACAGGTTAACGAGAAAACATTCACTTTACACCAAATAACCTCTTTTAATATTTTTAATGTGCAGTCAAGTTTACAAAGCAAAATCGGTAGCGCAATTTTTATCTTAAACATTACAAAAAAGAATTCTTGTTACTTATGAGTACATACGTATGAGTCATTTAAAATTCAAAGACTTTGCCTTTCCAGAGAACCCCTCGAAAAAGATTTTGCTGGTGAGCAATGATAAATGATCATTCGCAAGTGTATCGGTCGCTATGAAATGCAGTGGTGGTATGTTTATGCACGACAGAACTGATGCAGCAGCTCATCCCTACTTTGCATTTTTACACTTGCTTTCTCTACTCTCCCCTCCCCTCCAGTCGCCTTGTACAAGGCTACAACAAAAGGAGGATCCAGATGTTTGTTTAAATGAATGAATAAACGAACGAATGAAAGAGAAAAAACGGAGGAATACATTAAAACTAATGAATTTTTAAAACTTGTTTCTTTTCTCCGCTCTTGATGCACCCGCACCACTGTAAACAACTCATCGTCATTGTCAAAATGCAGTGGAGGAGCTGCAGTGTTTAGCTTCGTGGAAGGAAGGAAGTGCACGGTATCTGCTCGGTTTGATCAAGTACCAACATCACGCCAGCTTCGAGGAGAGATTTCGGTGCTTTGTGTACGAGAAAATTAAAAAAGTGTTGCCAGTCGTTGGGAACGTGATTGGTGGTGGCGGCGGTGGTGGCAGTGGAAGTAAAAATGTCAGAGGATTGCACCAACAACATCACTCGATGCAACCGATGCAACTGCAGCAGCACCATCAAATGATAAATCACAATATTATGATGAGGAATAATCATCTGATGAACTTTAATTCATCCGCTTCTGCCATGTACATGCAATCCTCCTATCCTTTAGTCAGTCCACCAGCTGCAAGTTCACTCATGATAGACCCCAACATCATGTTCCGAGTGTCGCAATCCGGCGATGCCACGTGCAATGGGCTTTTCCATTCTAGAGGGATCCAGAACCATGACGTTTCGCAGAGGTAAGTGCATCATTTAAAGTTGAAAATTGATTTTTCATTTAAAATGCTTAATTCCATTTAATGCGTTTATTTTGTATCGTAGTGTCTGTGAAATTACGGGAATTAGTTGAATGAAGCGAGACGAGAATTGAATTCAGTAGTGTTTTTCATTGGACTTTACAGAGAGACAAACATTTACCCTTGAAGCGTACATTGCTCATATAAAATGAATACATTGGCACATACATCAAAGCTTTTTTTTTATTTCAATAGAATTTCTCCGTTTAACTTGTATGACTTGATTTGAGTCCATTTAAGTAGTCGGGTTGCCGCTGGGTTACATGTACATACAACATTTTCCTCTTTTGAAAATTTCAATTCCAGTGTTGATTTGTATCATTCATCCGCACAACAGACATATCCTGATTTGAAAATATTGTGAAAAGTGGATCATTCCACTCAAATGAACGCCCAAGAGAGAGAAAGGCGAAAAAAGAAGAGAGGAAAAGAACATTTTCAAGCTTGAGCGAACTCTTAGACTAAACTCAGTTCAGTAGACTGCGATACGATACCACCATAATAAACTTAAACTACTGGAGAAGGCAAAGCTGTAGAAGTGTAACAAAAACTTGTTATATGCATCAACTTATTTGCAACAATCCCAAAATACGAACTGTATTTACAAAGCATATATCTATTCTAGTGAGCAAGAAAAAAGTGAAACTTTTTTCAGTTTTCGGTAATATACATATGTACGTGTTGACGTTACTTACATAGTGTAGAGTGTTGCGTATCTTGTGCCAGCTCTATTACATGCGTATGGAAATACGCACAAAGCACAAGACAAGCGATACGGAGAAGTGAATAAAAATGTGAAATAGAGTACAAGTCCCTGCTCCTTACCGAACTCTAAAAAATCAACTCAAAAACTCTTGGTTCGTACCAACTCGATAAAGCATAATAAAAAAGAGGAAATTTTTTCTTTAAACGTCTAGTACCTTACTACCTAATGCACACGCACATGTAAACACAGGGAGAAAGTGTTATCCTAAAAAGTAAGTTTAACCCTGTCTTCCTGCCTCCTGCCTTTTTTTCTTGTATTGTATTTGTATTGTAATGTTGCTCCGTTCCATACATTACATAACATTATTATAACTACGGCCACATTCAGGATTTTTTCCTAGAGTTGCATGTAAACTGCAGTACTTTGTATCAGCGAGGCAAGGCAAACGAAACGACGACAGTTACAGTAGACAGAGCAGCGACTGCGGGAACATGGAATAGAAAAGCTTAATTCGAAATTTAGATTCTTCAAGAGTTACTTTTTATGTACATAACTTTTCAAGTTAAATACGTCTCTCTTCCTTTTGTGTGTACATTCCATTCAACTTTCTCTGTGTGTAATAATAATGTACACTACACAAAGTCATAACTGACGATATCGACAACANTGTACATTCCATTCAACTTTCTCTGTGTGTAATAATAATGTACACTACACAAAGTCATAACTGACGATATCGACAACACTGAATTCTTCCCTGAATACTAATACCGTATAAAACGAGGCATTCTAGTAAGTTGACTGGTTGGAGAAAGGAAATAGAATATAAAAAACGCACGGATATAGCAGTACCTTGTAGTCGCAGTAAAAGAAGAAAAAACGGCAAAAAAACACGAAATAAGACCAGAGTTTACATTTTACTTCCTCCCATTACTTTTTTTCCGTCGAGTCGAGGTAAAGTAAAAATTGAACTTGCCTGTGCGTGTAACACACCTAACTGCTTCCATTTTTTTTATTTCATACTCTAACCTAAACTTATCTTCTTGTACACACACACCAAACTGAAACTTCTAATTCGCTGCTCGGTGCAATTTGCCACCTTCTGCCTTTATATTATTTATGCATACCGCCTAAAGATTTCGCTCTGTTCATTTATTTGCCGATTGTGAATGACCGTCTGAAAACCGATAACGATGCATAAAACTATTACGTCCTGAACAATAATCACTCAAAATTTAAATCCCAGACCAATTACATTTGATTACAACGTTTGAACGTGAAGGAATTAACTTTGAAATTAACTGGTCGCGTTTTTGCATGTTTCGTCCATCCATTTTTTTAAAGTGAAAGTGCATTTTGATAAAAACGAGAAAGAATTTATTAAGTGAATGCTATGTGCAGGCACGGCACTCCTCTGAAACTCCCATTTCATTATTTGTGATGTACGATGCTTTTAAAACGCGATTTCGGTTTTAGGTACGTTTATACGTACACAGAGTAAAACAAAAATGGGCAGTGAACAACTGTCGTTTTTCACTTTGCTGATAAGCGGTTATCAATTTCTGTTGCTGTGATGTTTAGTAATATAAAATAAAATACAAGGTGCGCGAACATTTTTAGGCGAATAACGTTTTAAGATTGTGTGTATATACAATATCGTGTTGCCGTTACCTGGTTTAAAGTTTTTCTCTTTTCTTCAAAGAAGAAAGTGGTATGACGGGAAGGAAAGGAAAGCTGAAAGAAAGCAAATCTGACTGTTCTTTTCTTTCAGCAGAAAAAAATAAAAAAGAGACACGCGTGCAGAGCGAAGCTTTTTTTGTTTTGTTTTTGCTCCTTTTTCTCATCGCTCGTTCAGTTTAGCTGAAAAGTACAAGCCGATTCCCAGTAAACTGGGAAGCTTTCGCAAAACACAATTTTTTCAGGATAAAGGATTACCGGGCTTACATACCAATATGATACCACAACATATACTAGAATAGAGCTACAAAATGTATCTACGATGAGTACGTATGTATCTGAGGTACAGTTAGTAGCAGCATTATCGTGATCATGATCATCACAGACCTAAGTAATACGCTAGACGAGCTACGACGAACGTAAGATATCCCAGAGGAACCATTTCACCACGGCTCATTCCAATCGAAAAAGACAAACAAAAAGTGGAGCTCTTTCGGTTTTTCCTTTGTCTTCTTTTCTCTCCTTATGTTTTTCTTTTCTCTCTTCCTCTATAAAGCAAGACTCCAGCTCCAGCCACACAACTTTCTTCCTTTTATTGAACTTGTGCGTTGAACGTCCCAAAATATATGAACTTACCTATGCATGCATGCATCACTGCTTTCTCTCGAGCTTTCTCCAATACTTGATGAAACATTGTATGTGTGTGTGGTTGTGTCATGTCGCGTAGAGGAAGGCGTAATTTTTATTTTATACGAGCACATTTTTGTCCTTACCCGACTCTAGTGTTGCATAGTCTGTCTGTTTTTCTGGCTGTTTTTCTTCTTGGAGTTCGTGTTATCTTTACTTTTCTGTAAAGAAAGTCTACTTACCGCCATTATTGGGTATTTTTAGCGGAACAATGCAGAAAGGAAAAAGGTGATGTACTGGGTAAAGACAAAGGTAATGTACACCAACCAACCGAGCACCGCCGTGGTTTTGGTTGCATGCACATCTCTTTTTTGTTACATGTGGGAATAGCAGACGAGGAAAACACACAAAAACTTAAAAAGAAATAAGAACCTGTGTAGAATTTGAGTAGGATAGGAAGACTCGGAAAGAGAAAGTTGTTTCTCTTCCTATTGAATCTTAAAAAAGAAATCTTCGTCGATGTCGATACGTTCCTTTCTTTTCTTTCTTCAGGATATTTTTGAAAAAGAAGAAAGAGAAAAGGAGAAATCCTTTTGTCCTTTCTCTTCATCGTTTTGCATGCCAAAGGCATAGTAGATTTTGATGGTGATCGTGATCATGATTATCTGAAGTTGCAAACGATTTTTTACTTTCTCTTCAGACGGCTTGTATGTATACAATGTGCAAAGCAGTTGATGCAGCAGATGAGGAGAAAGGCCATAAATTTATCGACAGGTGTGGGGAACGTTATAAGGAAAGAAAAGAATAGAGTGGTTCCCCCACAGAAGAGAGAAATGATGCGAAACTTGGAAGAAGAATAGAAAGCGGTTCATGCTCCATGACTAGAACCACCTTCTCTGTTTTCCTTTTTTACAATAGCTTTCGCATTTTATAAAACAGGTCATGATTACAGGAAGTTGTGTTAGTTGGAATATATATCTGGATTCGTACTTCATTCTATTGTGCGCCTTCTACATAAAAAATCTAAACTTTTTTTCGTAGGCGAAATTATACACAGTATAACGTACCTATCTTTATGAAGGTACGTTTGTTACCCGATTACGAGAGAAGAAGTAAGTAAAGTAACAAAAAAGATTGGAAAAGTAGTGGCCGGGGCATTATCTCTGTCTACTCCCATGATCGAGTTTCCTTACAATTTCGTTTGGCCGGCTTACAAAGTTGTTGTTGTTGTTCTTCACGTGAGAAAAATTCAAGTTGCTATACAGTCGGTATGTACATGTCCTACACTTATTTAGATAGGGTTACATTTAAACAAGCGAGAAGCAAGAAAAAACGAAAGTTTTTGTTCCATTTTTCTGGTTTCTTGTTTCCGCCCTGTTTCCTATCTCGGAGGAGTCGTGGCAAGAAAATTGGAAGGAAAACATGGGCAGCAAAAAAGAACTGGGCTACAGTAAAAAGAAAAGCAAACGTGTAATAAGAAGAGAAAGATTTTTGGCAGATGCATTTGTTAAGTCTCAGCCACACTAGATTTTTTGCACACAACAAGTTGTGTTGTGGTGCGGTACTCATTTCTTATTTTATTTTATCTTCTTATTAGTGCTAAGTTTTTCATGGTAAATGATAACTGCAGATTGTACTCCATTACACAAATTTATGATTTTTTAACCAAGTCACAACGATGTGATGGTAAGTTTAACTGTGCCTCAGTTTGTGTTTTCTGCTTCTGCTGAAGCAGAAAAATATTTTTTGTTGCGTTGTACTCTCATAAGTATTTAATCAAGTAAACTCGAGTTGCTTTGAGTGACTTGTGAGTTTCCACTTTGGTCCTTATCGTTGAGTTGAGTGCTGGACTGGACGTTTCCGCATTTTGCTGTAAATATGGCTAGTAGGACTGAGTGAGTAAAAAATTGCATTTCTGGAAATGAAAGTAAACGAGGAGTAGAGTGAAAGTCAGGTCAAGCACCTGTCTGTCCATCTCTTTCCAGGTAACGCGAAAAAACAGCCCCGAAAAAACAGCCACCGAAATAACAACCCCGAAATAACAGCCACTCGAAAAAACAGCCCCCGAAATAACAGCCAACGAAAAAACAGCCCTTACGAAAAGACAACCCCCGAAATAACAGCCCATGAGAAAACAGCCCTACAAAAAAACTATCTGTTATGGTTCTGGTTGTCGGGTTTGATACATCATGGGTTGGGGCAAAACGTCAAGGCCTAGGAGAGACCCTCGCTTTTCTATTGATTTCATAAGATGGATAAAGGCATTGACAACATCATTGAGGGTTCCGTGGCTTTCATGACATAGTTGGAGCAGACCATTCTTCAATTTGGAAGTTAATTATTATCAATGTTAAGTTAGATCAGTCAATGAATGAAGTAAGCATTTTGCAATACATTTCTGGACATGAAGAATCAAAGCGACAGAAACATTTATCTTTATAACGCCAGACAATTAAACAATGTAGTTGAAGAGTACGGAAATTTATTTGTTACGGAGTATCTTCATTCGTTTGCACGCAATTTACACGTCCAATGTAATTTATTTAATTGTTAATGTTTAATGTTTAACTCAACCAAAACCGAAAAAAACGGTTTTTGTTTGTTTCGTTTTATAATATGGGATCTCAACCAAAATCGAAAAATACAAATTGTACGTATGACACGTGAATTTTGGCTGTTTCTTCACTGGGCTGTTAATTCGGGGGCTGTTTTTTCGAGTGGCTGTTATTTCGGGGCTGTTTTTTCGGGGGCTGTTTTTTTGGGGCTGTTTTTTCGTAGAACCCTCTTTCCACTCATCCTCTACTCACATGAGATAAAGTTTGTTGCACAGATACATATGTTTGAGATACAACTTAGGGGGAAAATATAACTGTTTCTCCAACGGAAGCGAGAGTTATCAAAGTTCTTTTGTTTTTTCTCTTGACTGACTACTACATCCTTCTCTTTGTAGATAAGTGTGGAGAAAATAGAAAGGAAAGAGAAAACAAAAACAAAAGTAGCCTGCCCTGCCTGACTTTATCGAAGTGTCTGTCTGTTCCCGTTTTTGTTTTTCTATACAGCGCATCCAGCTATTGTTTGGTATTGGCCATTATTCGATTATCTATAGGTTTCGTATATATGCAACTTTCTGTATTGTTATTCACAGTTTGCCATTATTATCCTAAATGTGGTAGGTTGTAAGGTGAGGTGGATGCGCCAGTAATAATATAAGACACAAATTTGGACCAACATTTTTCCTTCCTCTGTCGATGTTTTGCCAACAGAAAACAAACTTCGTACCTACTCACACAGTTATAACCTATCTGGTGCACACTGACTGACACTACGTTTTCAGTTTACTCGAGTTTATTCTAGTGGGAAAACTCAGAGTACCAAATGTAAAGTTGAAGTTTAGTAAAAAAAACAGGTAGAAAAACGTACTTTGAAAGTTGCCTGAGAAGCATTTTACAAAATTCATGGCTGCTTGTGTGTGTACATGTGAGGGAATTGCTCGGATAACAGAAATCAAGCAGATGGGACATGGAAAAGGGTAAAGAACTCGGTTTTCTCATTCTTCTACTTGACTACTGGCCATGGTCTAAATATGCCGGTAGTCAAGTTATATTGGCACAAATTCACGTTCTGTCATGCCAGGTAAAAAAATAGAATTTCGTTGGACACGGAAACTGTTTCGTCGAATAAAACTTTCACAAGCTTTCTACTGAAATTGCAAATAGGTGCCTTTTTCGTGTTCTCCACGGTTTTATCCATGCAATGCAATTCACCTGCATGCGGATTGTGTGCGCCCTGTGCGGTGACTGCATGCAGCTTGCTTTATTTTATTTCATCTCCAGAAAAACTGTACTTTAGTGTAGCTTTTGCTATATAGCACTAGGCTGGGAGTTTGCTGACGATGTTATTTTTTGGATGAAGGTAAAAATTATTCTGGATATTGCCTACACCCATCATGAACATCATGCGTTTTTAAATTGGTTTCGTGCAGGGACATGATTTGGCAGAGAAGAGGAAAAACGAATAGTGACTCAGCCAGCACACACAACGATACACGCATGCACAGTCCAATTCTCATTTTGACATTTTCTCTAAAATTAGCAGTTGGGCGAGCATAAAATATGCAAAGACTAATGTGTTGAACACAATTTCATTTTAACAGTTCATTCGAATTTTGAGGCGTGGATCGCTCAAGGCAGTTAGTGGACTGTGTGTAGAAAGCAAAATTCTCTTTTTATTCTACTCGTCTTTATTTATTTATTTTTTTGCGTAACAATGAATTACGTAATGTCGTGTTTCTAGCCTAGACACAATTTCTAATAAATTAACATTATTGTATTTGAATTCTCCTTTGCCTTTTGCAGTACAAGCTCCGAAGCCTTGCCATTTTCCCTCTTGGCTGCAGATGCACCCACAGTGGCACACTTTGGATTTCAGATCAACATTTACTTTTGACTCAACCAGTCTTCGCGTCACCAACTCGTCCTCGTCCACCTCTTCATTCTTTGGGGATTTCTTTGGACCGTCTGGCATTGAGCCTGGTTCTTCTTTAAACATACTCAGCATGGCGGCATCCTGCTTCCAAATCCTGGAGAGTCCCCACTCTGACAGAATTCGACTGGTTCTGCATACAACTGCGGGATGGTAAGTCTAGAAATAGTGCTACTTACGTAAACTATGAAACAAAATATGTTCACTCATTCACACCACGAAAACCGTTTCCACTGCTCCAAACTCAGACTACTTTATCAAAATTCGATCCAGCTTTCCACCGCTATCACCGCCATCCATTAAAATTATTTTTTCTTTAGTCTCCCTTGAAAACTATTAATTAAACTGCCAAGGAATGTCAGACCATGTCGTGGGAAATAAGTGAAATGGAAATTGGCTGCGAGGCAGGGTCTAAAAAACAGAAATACATAAGTAATACTCCTACTTACTTAACTCACTTACTTTGTATATCACTTTTATACATAATGTGTAACTTTGATAAAAAGCACAAAATATATTTGGCTTGTCAGTAGCAGTGCAGTGGAAAGGAACAAACACAGTGGCTATATGTGGTGCAGTATTGATTCTGTTTTCTCCAGACCAGACCCGGACCCGTAGCAGAGTGTGCAGAAGACTAGAAAAAAGGTTTTGTTGTTACATTACATGGTCAATACTCCAGAAACTCTGAAACGAATCATGTACAGAAGTCGTGAAAACCCAAATCTATTTTTAAGAGTAGTCAAGTCGAGATAGGTACATTGAACACGGCATCGCATCACTTGCTGCGTCTTCAGTGTACGTAACACTCTAAACAATCCTTGTAGCCAGTCTAAAGCTAAGCATTTAGAGAAAGTTGAGAAATTCCATATAACATAAATAACATAAAGAAGAGTGTGATAATCCATCTTGTACTACCAGCAAACGCAACGAAGAGGATAAGTCGAAAAACAGTTGTTGTATTGTTGTTGTACTTCTGGGGATTTATCCCAATAAAATAACAAAATGTGACATAAACAAGTAGACCAACTCCGAAATTCGGGGAAAGTAACCTTCACTTCACTCACAGCTTTAACAATATCAAACACCACTGCATTTTTGACAAATAACCAAAAACAGATTTTCCTTCTTGTTTTACTTTTATGTTTTTATACCCAACCCGCATCACATTACATCACTTGCACTTTTTTTACTGCGTTTACTTTGGAAATAATCATAAATAGTAACACAAAAGTAACGTAGTTTTATTTTTTTATAAATAACAAATTGATTACATTCACGCTTACAACACAACGGTTTCTTGTGTTTTGTTTGTTCTGATGATGAAACAAAATGTACACATTTGAAGGTTCCGATTTTTTATTCTCGAGCACTTGACTTATTCTTTGTATTGATATTATTTGTATTTTATTATTAAACATGTTTCATTTCGACTTTTCTGACTGACGTATAAAAAATTGAATGGGGAAAGAAACGAGCCGCCATTCACCGCTGTATGCTCATGCCGCTCATGATAAATTGCCGGGAAAACCTTGCACGTGTAGTACAATAAATAAAGCTGTGTAATATTATTATCGTGTTATGTAGAGCTGAAAGCAAGAGGTAGGGAGGGCTCTTGTGGAATGTTGATGTCTGACTCCGTGTTCACAGTTCGCTTCAGACATTTTACTACTGATAGAGAGTATAGGAATTAAAATAGATTTTTGTGCTTGTAAAACAAAATAAAACACGAGTATCAAACATCAAGAATGAGACCTCCGTCCGGTGGAGATTTGGATAGGTTATAGAACAAGAAATAGTGTGTGCATTAAAATAGCGAAAACTACCCTTGTTTTTCTACTTGCTACATTCATAGGCCCCAGTAGTGGAAACAGTTTTTCCACAAGTGCTGTAGAGTAAAAAAGAATTGAGGTTATTGTAAAGTAAGTACATAACCTAGGTACTTACATTTTCTGTGTCTGCAGTGTGTAGCTGAAGGCTGGAGTGTTTTTTTGTTTTAGGTTGTGGAAGTGAAAGTTGACTGCATCAATTCTTCGTTTAGAGCTGGAGCTGTGCTAGAAGTGGAGAAGTAGAATGAGAATGAGTATTTTTTCTGACAACTTATTTTCTAGAAGGTCTTTTGTAGCAAAGGCGAAGGATGTTACAAAATACTTATTGAAGCTTCAACTTGAAGTACCCAAATTCTTACGTTACAGCTCCATTTAGCAGTAACGGCAAAAGCCTTGAGAAACAGGGAACGTTGCAAGAGCAGACAGGAGGTAACATTTTCTGTTACACTGCTCCAAGCCAGGTTTCAATTTTGTAAGTAACAAGCGACCCGAAAAAGGTAAAGAAATAAGGAACTGGAAGAGAAAAAACACAAGTGAACTTGTACCATTTATTACACTTGACTTGTTTCTATTTTTGACTGCTCCACTCACGCCTCTCTCCACTGCTCTTTGTTTTAAGCCGGCTCTTTCCTTGCTAAAAGAATGGATCTTCCCAGAAGATGGTTATAAGGGGAACATATTTTAATGGAGCTGTTAAATGACCAGTCAGACATTCCATTCCAACTTTGTAATTTGGTTCACTCATTTTCTCGTCTACACTTGCAAGTTGCAAGGAAATGAGTTAACACAACTGGTGTTGTTTATAGGTTGTAAAAGAATGCATAAAAACATTTGAAAGCTTCTCGTGCTAATCTTCTCACGATCGAGATTGAATTTCAGGAGAAGCCTTTCACAAAGTCGAGGTCTATAATACAATACAATAAATGATGGGTTCCAGGAAAAGGGTTAAGTTAAAATATTTTACGATTCTCTCTGCAAGCATTTTATTATGTTATACTATGTCCCTCTTGGAATAAGAATGAATGAATTCATCGAAGCATTCCAAAAAGGATAATAAATGAGAGAGATGCATGCATGCATTTTTCATGTGCCAAGTGATGCAACAGTGCTGTAAAAGTATAACCGTGAGCGTTTTCAAAATTCTGTTTACATATGAATGAATAATGAGAGGGAAACGAGGCAGCGGCAGCACCAACAAAAAGTTGCTTACTTTTGACACACAAAAAACTGATTGCATTACACAATGATACAAACACGGTTATGCTAAATGCTAGAATCTCTTTAACAAGTACTATACCATTGCATTTTTTGTCGTCATTTATTAAAGAATTCTAAAAATTCGTGGTGCAACGCAAAACGAAACGATTTAGCATTCAAGCTTGACGCTTGATATCTGCTTTGCTTGTGTTTGTTTGAGAGCAAAAATATTCCAAACGCCATTTAAAATTGTGTAGGGTACGTGAACAAGGCTGCATAAATTTCATTTTCATTCTTTTCAAAAGATACCATAATTTAATAGAATTTTATTTTTTCTTACGTAAAGGAAATCTGCTGCTTATGTAGCTTACCAGAGTAGTATCTGCATTTTATTATGCTAAAAGTCCTTTTTCTTTGTGGTTGTGGCTAACCAAGTCTACTTCAGTACAGTGTAGATTTGGTTATTTTGAAAAAATGATTTCGATTACTTACACTCAAATTATATCAGTGACCAAAGACATTTCTTGGCATAAATGGCAAAATTTCAGTAAAATGCAGCATTATGGAATTTTGACTTTGTGCATTCTCAATAGATTTTTACATGCACCTTTTACATAAGTGTTTTCGGTCGAGGGATGACAGGGGAGATGGCATTATTCAAAACTCAATCTTCATATTTCTTTCCTTGTACATAAGGTAATAGAATAAAATGCTGCACATTTTTTCGTTTCTGCTCTGAAAATATATTATTATGCGGTTACTCTTTGATAGAAGACAGAGCAGAGTCAAAAGTGTTTCCATTTGTAATGCAGGTATCATGGAATGGAATGGATGCATGTTGCACATTGAAAAATAAAATGCGCCAGAAAAACGGACGTGAAAAGTTGCTTTCCTTTTTGTCTCTTTCCTTCTGGAGAAAATTGAATAAGTCGCGGTTGATGTAAGATGGAGAGGTAGGTTACGTACCGGATGGGGAAACACTGTAATTTCAAGGAGAAAAAATGGTGGGTCGCAAATCATGAACCTGTGGAAAAGAAAATGGCCTGTGATATACATATATTTCAAGTGAAAGTATTACATTTCCAAGGTTCTTCTGGCACTTCAGCTCAGTTCTGGTACACGGGTGAACACAACACGAATAAAGGTGCAGAAAATCGAATCATTGTGAATTGTGAGTGCACGTAGGAAAGAGTCCAGAGGCAGATTCTTATCACTGAAACAGCACAAGATACAATACATGTAACGGTAACGTAACGTCCTTTTAGCCATGTGATGGAAGGTATGTGATTTTTCCTTCGGGCTCCTTTGTGATCGAGATTGAGTTTTTCTTCATTTTTTTCTGTTAAGCGATCAGAGAGTAGAGAGATTCTCTCTTTTACTTCATTCATTCCATTGAATCAAACTAGCAAAAAGCAAAAGGCATTGAGCATAAAAAGTTCTTTTTTTTTGCCAAAAGAAACATTTGTCATTCAGTACGTGGATGAGCGCGTCCAGTAAAGCTAGAATAAAGCTCGATTCACTACTTAACTGCAATTCTCCAATTCGACAATGTCTCACAAAAGCCTCTGCGTTACATACAAAAATGTCATTTTCCACGAGGAGTAATAAAGAGAATTTTTCATGTCTACCTATACATGTATATTTGATTAATGGACAAGCGGTAATATTTTTGTGTGGATGACATAAACCTGACTGATTGTGTTTTCTCCTTGGAACCCATTTGCGCACACACACGCGTGCACATGTGAAAGTGAAAGTGAGAGTATCAAATAAAAATGGATGGAACAAGTGCATAGGCCCATATTTATTATATTATATTATAGCTGCTGTCTCAAGTTGCCCATACATTTCCCCTTAACAATGTCGTTGCGTAACTATAAAAAGGCATAACTTTTATAGAGCAAATTTATTTCGAAGTCAAGAAGCAAGAAAACTTCCACTTTTTGTTAAAATTTACGGATTCACGTTGCACAGCAGTAATATTTTATACGCCACGCATACCTACATTTCCTTCAATGACTGTGGCTTTGAATGCGAATGAATGAATGAACTCGGAAAATTTCTCGCAGCCCAATTCATGTATCCAGTGCCGTTGAGAAAATGAAACCACTTCCCGTCTTCTACTCATTTTCTTCTTCTTTCTCACTTACCACTACCTTTTTCTTGTCCAAATTGTTTCCGTTTCCATTTCATGCCCGCTTTTGCAACTTGTACGACTACACTTGTGTAACCAAGTTTACTTTCATAATATGGCATAACATTGAGAATTCACACGGAAATTATTATTGTAAGTGTGTCTCATGAAGTATATAAGAAGCCAAGTATGAATGACATAAAGCGGTTATTATTGTTGTTGAAGACAACTGCTTTCATCGCTGCTTTCTTCAACTCTTTTGCTTTCTCCAATGTTGGGATTACGCTTGGCGAGTCTATTTGAATAAGTTTGCATGCAACCTCAGTAAACTTGGACAATAAACACGTACGACAATCATTTGCTTTTTGTGTGTGGGGCGGCTGCCAGTGCCAGTGCCAATCCAGAGTAGCCTTCTCAGTTGCCATTGTTTGCGTTCCGTAAATATGTACACATGTACAAAAAATGTCATGTAATGTGAAATTGTACTATTTTCGGATGAACAGCGCGTTACATGAATAATGCATCTTTTGTAAACAAGTTTTTTCTGTGTTGCTCGCGACTCCCTCCCACACGCAAAAATATTCATTTTCCTGAAAAGCCTTGATAACAACTGGAAATCGGGAATTACACAAAATGTATGCGTATGGATTTTCGCTGATATGTCCTAACAAAAGGGATCAAGCTTATTTTTAGAGACTTAGAGTTTACTCCTTTTTACTTTACTCCCACACCAAACGAGCGATGAGCCTCTCTACTAACATAACGTAACAACAACAAAACGCAACGACTGCTTAAATGCAAATTTTAAAGCTTGTTATGTGCTGCCTGCCTGCAGTCAAAAAAGTTTTAGTGGAATTGTCAAGCTTAGCTTAGCTGAGTGTAATCATGTAAAGCCTCCCTGTTGTAAGAACATATCTCTTTTGGTACGGATTTTCACTCCTTTTTCTAATAACTCGGGATACACATGCTTACAAACGGAATTATCTTTGTCATCATCACCAGCACCAGAAGCGGCAGTGTATGGCCCAGGGTTCATTTACTATGCCAGTAGGAGTATTAGAAAAAAAGTTAGCACCGGAAGGAAGTCTCCTCTTCATTCTATTCCATTCTATTCTGCTTTCTTTGCATACGCCTAGATTCCATTCGACATGGTGAAAACAAAAAAATCCCTGATAATGATGTCATTTCTCTACAAAAGCAAACCTGAATGAATCCTTTTATGTGAGATTTTACACAGCCTCCTTAAAACGTGCGTGTGTGTAATTTTTGTATTGCAGCAGAGTGTGTTACAAACTTCACGAAGGACTACAACAGGTATTGCGTGTGTTGCGTACTTTACCTCATGAGATACGTATTTATGAAAATGGAAAACAATTTTCGTGTGGAATGATGAAACAAGGATTTTGTGCGTTCCGCCGTGAGCGTGAGATTCCTCCGATTCCAATTTTAATTTTGTTCTTCGTTAGAGTGAAGTGGAAAGCAACTTTGCTTCACTGTATGTACGTTAGGTAAATTACTACAATGGCGATGATGATGATAATAAACATTAAAAGTTTAAAGCTTTATGAAAAGTGTTATGAAAACGTGGCGTAGGTTTTGGCAAACAAAATAAAAGGCGAAAGGATAAGACTTTAAATGCGAGATCACTACTTTCTTTTCAGTAGAAAAGATTTTTTCCGTAAATAAAGTACCAGATTGAATAAATAGGAATATAGTTTGTTTTTGAAACCTTTCCTAAGCGAAAGTACCTTTTCCAGCTAATACCCCTTGCTGTAGTTTGTATTTTATGTTATATCGCCTAAAGAACATTTTGTAAAAGTTGTTGATTAAATCATGAAGTAGTTGTTTGAGGAACACATTACAACATGTTTATTCAAGTAAACTTCACACCTATACAAAAATAGAACGTTACAGGGTGAATGTGTTCATTACTTTGCATGCTGCAGAAAAATGTCCTTCTATAATTTACATTCATTCGTTTCGTCGTCCCTCTCTGTCTCATAAATTACGGAAAATCCTGCCAGCCATGTGCAGGCAGACCTCCATTTCCCATTACAGGAACAACACAGCTTAACCAAAAATGAATGTTTAAAACTTGAAGCCATAATTATCTCACACTCTTGAAAACATTACTAGAGTAAAATAAAAAAATTACTCGCACTTTGTAAGCCGACTATTGCCATCGCCGTGCCTTGCATTCCTTCCACTTTATACGAGAAATACTTCCTGCATTGCATTTCATTTCATTTTCTCTGCTTACTCTCGCTAAGCTATTAAATGGTATTCAACACACTAACACAGAAGCGAAACCGGTAATTCCTTCCCGTAAATCATTCCCGAGCGCTAAATGGATACCTGGTTTTGAAAAGCGGTGGACATAAATACATCACACTCCCAACCACACTCCACATGATGCACAAGAAATTCTGCTACTGCTGCGTGCGATACTTTTATTTTAATCACGAGCGTGACGAGGATGAGGAATGAGCTCATTTTCAGGAAAAGAAAGAAAATCATGCGAAAAGCGATGTAATTGTAATAATAATAAATGTAATGTGTTTACTTACATACGCAGTCCCTATTCGTGGATGTGAAATGATTGCAATAAAATAAAATTATTAAATAACTTTTATTTTACTGGAGCAGATTTTTTACTGAGATTTAAAATAAATATTAAATTTCGCTCTATTTTATTGTTTCAATTATCTTTTATAGCCACAGTGGATACATGTGCACAGAAATTGTGAGGAGGGACTCTCACATCATTGAGATTCAAATGGGATCTCGAACAAGGAGATCGGAAGATGCGTGTCACTCCTCCTCCTTTAATCCCACCTATCTGCCTTACATTACACTCGTGTGTAAGTTCAAATTTTCATTCCACTTGCCCATTTAAATGCAAATTGTCAGTTTAATCTGTTCAAAATGAGAATTTCAAGATTGAATTACAAAATAAAAATCTTTTAAAAATTTTCACCAGCCCCGAAACCGTCAAGGAGAAAGTGCCCAAGCATTGGGAGATTTGGGGTGACTGGACTTTCGCGTAACGGTCGTTTAATATCAGATCACTGTTCAGAAGGTTTCACTTCAATGACTGTCGGATGTCACAGGCACGACACACTCCAGTTCCGATCCGCTTGTTCGGCAAATGACATTGTTGCAGGTAATTATTAGATACATCTAAATCTTTTCACTCACTCACATTGGCTGCCTCGAGGGAATTGAAATAAAACAAAAACAGAGAAAATTGATGCAAATGATGACATTTTGAAACTTTAACCTTTATTTAATTCCAAGAATATTCTTGCCATGGTTGGTGGGAAGAGCACGGCATCGGCTACCTCATCACATCTCCCATCTCCCGTTCATCATCCGGGGCAAATCGATATTGCTTCATTTTCCGTGAGAATCCCTCGCTCAGCCAGCTTGAGTCCAAGTCAAGGAATGCCGTGGGCCGTGAGTCAAGTGGTGGGAAACCTCGGCAGCAGAAATTAAAACTGTCCCGGGGGTACATGGAAGATGAGGACGAAGACGATTCCGAAGTTGACGTCTCCGAGGAGGAGGGTGATGGTGACATGGATTTGGGAAGGGTTCTCCAGTTCTCCAGCATCGCTGACTCGTGTCGGAGAGGTGTGGCGCCAGGAGTGGAAGGATTTCTCGCTTTCAACATTTCCTCTGATGGTAAAGAAAGAAAAAACAAAAGCCGTATTACGAAACAGGCTTAAAGCTTTTATCTCTTTAAAACTCTTTCCACTTCAAAAATCACTTTTCCTCTCCCTTTGTATACATATTTATTTACAAAGTATTCCAAACACTTTATTCCAAGTTAAGTCGGAGCAACACAAGATCACCATCATCATCATCATGATCATGCATGAATTTTCAATTCCTCCTTTCACTTTGACTTTTCCTGCATGTAAAATAACTGTCTTCATTTTCCTCCTGCTATTTACCTGTGTTGTGCGTTTGTGCACCATTCAGCCTTTAAGTGAATTTCAGTGTTCACTTTCACTTTCATCTCCATTCTCTCCAGTCTTTCCCTCGTTGTGTAGAAAAGGAAATCTACTTAGGGAGCCTTTTATACATGTATTGGTTTTGTTTTACATCACAAAACAGGCCGATGTGGAGACGTGTCGCATGCATCTAATCCGCCTATCGCAAAACACATGCTACTGAAAATGATCTCGCTGCTCCAGGTTGCCGTTGCTGTTGTCAGTGTCATCCGATTTCTGTGAAAGGTATAAAATCATTATTCCACATCCACAACTCAAAATATCACATCCCATCACGACGGCGAAGAAAAAAATAAAATGCCCTCACAGGAAACACTCTGATGCTGGTATTGCTTGATCCCACTCAATCAGGAAGAGTGATCTCTCCTATTTATTTTATTCTCTGACTTTGTCAACCCAAAGAGAGCATTATTGGCTTTAAATCGGCAATGCACACCATCACTCACGGATAAAAAGATTGTTAATTCAACAAAATGTAACGCCACAGGCAAGCGAAGGCGACTGAGCGAAATTACTACTTTTTATAATACAGGGTAAAAAGAACGATTGGAAATGATTTGAGGAAAGTGGAATCAAATCACTTCCTCTTTTTTACAAAAACAAAAACAATGTCACTTCTGGTGCGAATATTAATAAAACAATGTTACACTCATAAAACACACAAATGCATAAAAAATAATTTATCATCTTGTAAATGGTACTTTATTGAGAAGATTGCAAAGTTGCTAGATGTAATGTAATTAGAAAAATGCATCGCAGAAAATTCTTGTAATGTAAAATAAAAATTGTTTTCTTAAGAAATTGATTGGAAATGTATCCGCGGTCTGTGATAAAGGTTCTACTAAAACGATGCAGTGAATTATATCAAAATATCAGTTGGCAGATAACGTTAAACGTGTTAATATTTAATTATTTTGTAGGGTAGGACAGCATTTGCAGAGCATTGTAAATAAATTAGCGATGTGAATAGAGTAGAGTCAGGGTATAGTAAATATTTAAATACTTCTAGCTTCATCGCAGTGCTGCTTTGTAAAAAATAACTAAAACTTTGAAATTTAACATTTCTGCTTGTATCAGGAAGTCAAACCGCTAACTTAAAATAGTTGACATGAATTAAGCATATCAACGGTTTGAAAGATATTCAGATAGCATTTAATCAATTTTACGGTGTATTCTATTGTAAATTATCAATAAA
>VYYJ01002287.1:0-22646 GCA_021029165.1 Cyphoderus albinus | reverse complement strand
CAAGACACCTACAGTGCTAGTCGTAGCGCCCACCCACACGTTGCATTTCATAATGAAGACATGGAAATCAAATCAAATGTACAGACATATCCATTCATCAAACAGAGTTAGCTGAGTGAGCACTAATGCACACAAAGTGGGAACACGTGGAAGAGTTGCAGCGTGGCATGAGTACGTACACAGTCAGGAAGAAGAGAAAAGCAAGGTTAACCACAGAAAAAACAACAGCTTGTCTTGCACCGGTTACAATTTTATGGGAGCCATAACATAATTTTACTATGTCTAAGCGTCTCTTCGATTACGAAGTTAAGGATGCGTATGAAGCTAAAATAGCGTAATATGAAAAGGAAAATTGAGTGGGGCAACGAACTGACCATGACTGAACATCCCGCATCACTCACGTGTGTACATTGATGAGAATAAATTTTATTCAAATACCTCCTTTGAACTTCATGTTCACATTTACGTAATAAACTCGTTTATCTCCTGCTACTGAAAAAAACAAGCGAAATAGAGACTTTTTGCTGTATGATTAGATCAGCGAAAAACACGGAGATCTACATACCTCGAGAAGACCGAGAAAGAAACTTTCATTCAAAATGTAACCACAGAATTTGGTGCGTGAAGTGGTTCTGTATAGGTGGTATATTTACCTAGGATAAATAAATGAGTATAAAGTAACCTTATGGATTTGAGTATTTTTGGAGAGGGAAAAAATTGGTAAGAATTTTATGATTTACGAGTCAAATATTTTTCCTCTAGAACAAATCTGCCGGGACGGTTTCACGAGCTGAACATCCATTTTGGCATTTGGCTTGGTGGTTTAGGAGGATTCAATGAAATCTTTCTGGGGAATCTTCCTTCGTTTCGTGGTTGCATGTCTCATATTCACTTACAATGCTGAGGATGTCCTTCTCCGTGCCAAAAACCAACCTGGCCAAGTAAGTTCTGTTACTTTCTTTTGAAATAAACTTACCTACGTGCATTATGGAATGCAGAGGCATTTAAGAACTAAGAATGGCGAAGTAAGGGATTTCTCATTATACTATCAACAACGTGATTGTTTATCTGCCTGGAATGAATCTAGATTCATGGAGTGTCTTGGAACTGCTCGGAGGAGTTTGAAGCATCTTCCAGTGACCCGTTTAGTCTTCGTGTACCCTAACAGTTACATCATCTCTCGCGTAGCCATTTCTAGACAAGGAACTATCATTAAAATGAACATTCGTCCAATGTACGAAGACGGTTTAATATTCTACGTATCTGGAATGTCCTCGCGACCAGACTACCTAGCTCTAGAACTAAGAAATGGAAAGGTGCGCACAAAATATTTTTTTCATCCACAAAGTTAAAATAAAACACCAGCTGCATTTGAAATATGATATTATTTTTGCTCTTTCTGTCGTCTCTAGGTTCGATTTATTGCTGAGCTTGGAAGTGGTCCTCTTCAAGTACAATCTCCCAAAAACGTGTCTGATCGAGAGTGGCATTCCATTTCGATACAGGTAAAATACTTCCACTTCCCATTTTCTTTTTTGTGCTCAACGACCTTTAAAGTACAACTGAAGCACATTTGCTGGAAAAATTATACTTAAACGCAGTACTTAAACTAAACGCAGGGAACAAATCAATAGACTAAAACCAAGGACGTGGTTTAAGGTTGAATAACTCTCGCTCTGTTAGGAATAAAAAATTAAAGTCGAAGAACTGCTAAGTGGCAAAAAACTGTCTACTGCACAAGGACAACCTGCGTGAAGTGGAACTAATCAAACAATAATATAAATTCACTTCCTTTGCTAATGTTATCTTTTAGTCTCAAACAAATGCAAAGTAAACAAGCGAAGTTGCAAAGTTTTTTAGTCTTATTCCAGCTCAGCTCAGCTACATTATTCTGGAGACCTTCCTAAACTCTTTTATTACAATGAGATACGTAGTAACTTTCTCTTATGCACTATTATGATTTCACGTTAATTACTCCTGAGAAAGACAAACTTTGTATGTGTGTGCAACAACGACCTAGATAGACGTCATATTATGTAATGTGTACATAATTCATTTGACCTATGGTAATTATTTCTAACTACGCAATTTAGTTGATTTTAGCTTTTTCCTACAATATTAATTACGTCTACTTTCTCGACCTACTTCAAATTAATTATAAATGGAACTTCCATTATGGAATGTATCGAGACATGGCGAAAGCAAAAGCAAGCGGGACCGAGGTGTTTAGATATCGCGAATTATGTAAGTTCTCGGTTGCGTAATAGGAACTCATTCACATTCACGATGACTTTTCATCGTGACTGCATTGTCCCAACCTCTGTGTGGTCAGATGCCAAAGTAGATTATTTTGCATTTGAAGTTTGGTGCTCCATTATAACATAGCTATCAGTCATAGTGACATTTTAATACGTCGTCGTTTAAATACCTATGTGGCGAAATATATCTTGCAAGGATTTTTGGCAGCAGTGATTCCATACGATTCGCTACACTCATTCAACCCAGTTGCAGCAAAACTCCCATTTGTCACAGCAGGCGCAAATAAATAATTACTGGTGAAAGGAACATGTTTCTTATGTACATTATAAATCTATACGTGATAAATCTGTGTCAAAGAGAATTTTCTCCTTCTTCATGGCACGACCAGCTGTTTGATTTTGATTTTGATCTTGTTAAATCCTATTAAAGGACAATCAGGAGTTATAGTGGATATAAAAAGGAAGTTTATATACTATTGGAAGCTAATCTTTTTATGAATTTAATTTCCTTTCATTCTCCCAATCAACACATGCGTTACAACCGGCGAAAAATAGGCATCGCCCAAATCTCTCTCTGTGATGGTAGACAATCAAAGCTGGATCTCTGAACCTGCTCCGAGAGGCGGGAGCAGACACCTCGACGTTTCAGATATGGTGTATCTCGGAGTCGAGGAAAGTCGGCGAAGTAAACTGAGAACATTAGGATTAATGGATCAGAGTTTCCGGGTAAGAAAAAATCCATTTCCTTGCTCTAACTTACGCATAATTTATAGGAATATGCGTAAAGTGTGCTAATGCTTTTAATCCATCCAGTCGCTCAATGACACAAAATATATTCTAGAATTTTTTAAGTGATGATGAGATTGTTGATGGTTTTCCGTTTGCCACATTATTAATAACTAGTAGATACTTACTTTACTCATTTTTTCACAATTTCCCTTTCATGTTTATCGAAGGGCTGCATTGAGCTTCTCCACATTGATGATAAGTCGTTCGGGCTGCCAGAGGCTGATGTGAGCAGTAACGTTACAGCTGGTTGCAACGTGTACGACCAGCGTTACTGTTTCGGGATGACAATGATTGGTGGAGGCGGTAAAAGCATTAATGGAAGTGGGAGCAGCAGATGTGCAGCAATTTCAGGTGGGCCCACAGGAAATGGCACTGGGAATGCAACATCAACTTCTGTCATCTCATCTGGCACAAACTCCCTGGAAGTGATCACCATCCCGAGAGAAATGATTCGGATTGTAACTCAAACGGATGTCGGTGAGCTGGAGATTATGCGGGTGAACCCGTTGCACGTAGCAGAAGGGGATTCTGTCATCATCACACCTCGTCATTTAGCCATCACTCTGGACCTCTCCAAATTTGGAATACGAGAATCCGGCGTTTTGTTTCGCATTTCTAAACAACCACAGCAAGGAAGAATTGAGGTAAGAGGTCGAGCACTAACCAATGAAATTACTGAGCAATTATGTATAAATAATTACACACATTCTGTGGTAAATAATTCACGTATTAAATGAAATGGACTGCGGGGGCTTAATTTATAAGATTTGAAAAACGAATAGGACCAATTCTCCTTCACCCTTTAGCTCTCGTTCTCCGAAAAGAGAAAGACCTAACTGCATCATTAATTATAAATTTTGTACGCAGAGCACCCAGTTGTACCTTGTCCGAGTCTAAACGTAATGTAACGTATTTGTTTTGTTTTATTACTTCCAATAAAGTAATCATCTCATTTAACCTTGTAGAGAAAAGTAAAGCGTACGTCCCTGTCTCCTTTAATAGAAACACTCCTTTGGAATGCAATGGCAATGTGTGCATAGGAAGTTGAGAGAAAATTATCAGTTCGTGAAATGAGTATGATGGCGCAAATGGAGTGGAGGGAGCGAATAACCTTATAAGAGCTTATAAATAAATGAGAGCTTAGCTTGTTATGTTACATTTTAAGCAGAGAAGAATTTGGGAAGGATTACTTCATGAGTGAAATATGTATAGACGAAGACGAATTTTCAACCTTGGCTCTCACGTTTGCTAATACAATAGAGTGTAGAGTTGAATGTGTACATTGAGCATACTTAAAATATCTATGGAAAAAAAGAAAGCAGAGGAGACAGACGACTTGGACTGGAGTATACAGTGGTACGCTTTTACCATTATTAACGCCTACGGACGAAGACACTTTCTTTGGGGAGGATTGTTCAGCAAAAATTGACAGAGATTGATCCCTACGGTGAAAGCGAGAGGGGAAAAGTGCTAGACGACACATTTTCTATGTATATTGACTCTTGGAGATAGGTGGGCACACGGCCTAAGTGGATAATGCAGCACACGGCATGAGAATTAATATGGGAAAGTCCGCATTTGGGGGAAGGGGAGACGGCAAAGTCATTTGTCTATTGTTTCTTTACTTTCATTCGCTAGGAGCACGTTTCTGCGTATCTTATGTATTCTTATTATGGAAACTCCATTAACTAACTCAGAATAACTCCCCTTCTGCTCAGAAAAAGATCTCTTTTTACTTTGCTACTCCTTTCATTCCCTTTTGGCTTTTCCTAGTGAGAGTGAGATAAAGTAAATAAGAACCATTTAGTTTATTAGTTTGACAAGAAAAAAAACATTACAGGGGAACAATCCCACTCACAAGCATCTTTTCTGCAGGCATTAAATAATGAAAGATTGCAAAATATTTTCCCTCTGATTGAACTGGCTGTGTTCTCGTTTAATGATGAAGTATTGCATGACGAAAAAATACGAAGGAATGACCTCACCTCCTCAAGTAAAACTTCGTCTTGATTAAAGCTCCACTTTGATCATCGTGTCTGTGGATTCAACGCAACTCAGGCAGTTTACCTATATACATAAGTAATAAGTGTGCCATTAACCTTAAATCCCATGTAGAATCCACTTACTTCTTTCTCGTGAGTTGCATTGGCTAACAACTCTAGCTCAGAACTGTGTAATTCTACTATTAATCGGCACGCATTACCTACATAAAACGAGGCGTCTGGCTTTCCAGGAATTCGACCCACAGAGAATCCTTCAAAAAGATATAAAATAGACTCGTTTAAGGATGCTCTCAAAGACTATTTAATAATCATATTATTAGACAAAATGGGGAATAAATCTATAGGTGAAAATCTCACGGGCATTGCTCTCTCTCTTCCTTCTCCAATATTCATCGTGCAAAAGAATTAGCAAGGCACCGTAACCAATTTTCTTTTCAAGGAGGAAAGAGAAAGCCACAGAAAAGAAGGGCGATAGTAGCAACTCTTCTTTAGTGCCACTCTCGTGTACTTAAGTATGCATGCATTTTCTTTTTCTTGTGTGTGAGCAGAGTCGCTACAAGAATTGTAGCATCTATCAATTTACATAAAGTTACATTATGCGCGGACGGAGAGCAGACACATTCTAGAGATAACGTAACATAGCGTAACAGTAACATTATTACTTATTACACGTGGAATAACCGTGAAAATGGAGACTACTATAAAAATCCATGGGATATTTTACAGGTGACGACGCGAACTGCTGGAACGGGGTCAACACGAAGTGAAAGTTTCTCCTTACTCGATGTTGGTGCGGGTCGGGTACGCTATTGGCACAACGGAGCAGAAAGTTCTCGTGACTCCATCGAGCTCATGTTGCGACTCATGGAGAACTCCGGATTCCTCCTCCCTGCTTATCTTCAGGTTCGTACTTACTCTTTTCCTTCGTTTTGTTATGTACTCCGCTTCCTTTTCCTTCACATTTATCTTGCGAAAGACTTTAGCCTACTTGGAGAAGTCTCTACAACACCCACTTTTACAATATTATCCTACTTATGATAATAATAATACCGCTAGCTCAAGCCAATAACTTCACATAACCTAGTGCAATGCTTTTGCTTCACCCTGGAAGGAAAATGAAATTTCCAGGGCATCATCATCATGCACTTACATAACCACTTGAGTGAGTGCACAATCTCCTCCTCCGCTGTTACCACACCATTGCTTCCTCTCACTCGATGCTTGATTTGAACCCATAATCACGTTAAACTATCGCAAAACGCTAATTCCAATTTTTTATACGCTTTCTTGTTGATAAAGCACGACGCGATTGTTACTATTGAGTAAATGCTTTGATAAACCGAGTCAATTGCGAATAATAAATGCGCGTTCCAATCCTGTTTTATGGTTTTCCGAAACAGTAAGGATAATAAATAGAGAGAATCATAGTGAATCCCTGTAAATGCACTTTTTTGCAAGCCTGCATTTTCTAAACTATGAAAGATGTTTTTGTTGCTGGAGGCGAAATAAAAGTGCCTAGCTAAAACTCTCGTGATTCGTGAAAATGTGCCGTTAACAAAGGTTTTGCCAACTTGCGTGCTTTTGAACCACAACCGTATTTTAATTCGTTTCTTGTTCTCCTCTCTTTAATACTACTGCGGCAGTGCTTAAGTGGTTCATTCGCGGTTCTTTTCCACGGGTTAGTCGGTTTTATGTAATACCGCATTGTCACAACAAAATAGTAAATTTCGTTTATGAATCCTTAAATGTAAGTACATAGTTGAGAACACACCTAAATATTAGTCATGAGTGCACTTATCTGGATAACGAAAAGTGTTTTCTGCCACATTACCACTCACTCTTTCAACAACTATGTACAAACATTTTTTGTTATTCCTGCAGCATAGGAAGTAAGGAAGATTGTCCGAATTTGTCTTTTTTCCCCGCACAACAACAAAAGGAATTTTCTTGGCAAACATCCTCAGTTTTGCGAACCCAACTCTAACTTAAGCCTAATGTTCTTCCTGTTCGAATGACCATCTAAAAATCACTATGACGTGATGAGTATAATTTGGAGAAAAAGTGTGTGGTCACAAAGAATCGCTAGCTGCCTGCTGCTTACTTGCTACTGCAACCCGACTCAACGCAACGGAACATCGTTAGCGAGGAAAATGTATCACGCTGACTCTTGACGAAGTGTATAGAAATTGTGCCTACTTAATCACGTTCTCATTTTCATTTCTACTTAAACAGTGGTTAACTACACCACTACAAAAGTAGCAAGAAAAAGAATAATAATAATACTACGGTGCTGCGCTTTTGTTAGCGCTTCTTATTTTTTTGCGTAAAAAGCATCCATCTATTTATTCATTCTGTACGTAGCATCATAGAATATCATGATCATGCTTTTTGCCCGTCGACTCTTTCTTATGGTTAGATTGGAGAACGTCCGCCCAGCTTGCTTCAGGGTGAAATGGCTTAGAAAAACTTTGAAAAATGAGACTGTTAAGAGAGGAGAAAAAAGTTTCTTTTCTTATACATGCATAAATATCAAATAAATATCTTGTCCTGCCTCCGACTACCAAAAGAAAAAAAACATGAAATCGACTCCGCAGAATGAAAGAGTTAAATAAAAGTAGAAGTACCTTCCCAAAGGAGAAAAAGGAAGAAGGTGCTATATAAATTCGGCATCTTGTCCACAAAAACACTGAAGAGAAAGTCTGCATCCATAATGCTGTCGTCATTGTGAATCTTAACTTAGGCGAAGGAAACCGTAGCTGTAACTGTAAACCACAAAGAATACATTCACATAACACAACGTATCTATTATTAATCCCAAGAATAATATAAATAAAGTAGGAATTGGAACATGGTCGAAGATGAGAAAAGTGTGTAGATGGAACACAATGAAATAAAATATAACGCAAGTTTGTAATAATGAAGCGTAAACACAAACTTGTCTTTATGGAATGTTCTTTCATTCAGCCACTCATTGCTCCACTTGTTTCCGGCCTCCTCCTCTTCATTCATGGAGACCCTCCTTTAAAATACTTTTACTATTTGATCAAAACTTTTTAAGGGCTGAAATGCAAATATTGCTCTGCTGCTAAGACCTCTAGTGAGTAGAACGGGACAATCGAAAATTACACTGGTGAATATTCACAAGTTTTTTGAAGGAAAGGAAAGAAAATTAAAATTCTCAGGAATTCACAAGCAGTATTGTGTGGAGAAACAGTTCAAAGTGGAAGTAGGGCACATTTTTGCAACTTGGGCAAGTTAAAGAAAGAAATACCACAGATTACTTTTACTACTAACGAAAAATAGACTGCAACCACAGAATGAAGGTGAAACACGACATGTTCCTCAAGCCACATGTTTCTTTAAGGGTGAAAAAAGGTCAACGACAAAAAATCAATGACAAACAAAAAACAGTGTTTTTTCGTTATTATTTTCCATGTGGCACATTGAACATGTGGTAACTGTGTCAGTGAGTGAGGAAGCCAGTAAAACGTGCACCAGAAGAGGAAGGGCATGGCCAGATTTAATTTCTACGTCCTTTAGGAAATCCACGGCGTAGGTTCACTTTCAAGCGTGCGATAATCAGAAATGCTGACTGCACTGAACGTTTTTATTTTCCCTATTTTCGACCAAAAATATAAATTATTTCCCCGTATTAATTAAGAAGTAATGAAACAAGCCACTTACACTTGAAAAAATATGTGCTTAATTAGCCAATAGGAACAATTTATTTATTTCGTATTTTATCCAGTGAGCAGATTGGAGAAAGTGCCAGTGAGCACATAACCCTGCTCTACTGAGCATTTCACCAAATACAAAAGAAATCCTCTTTAGCTTGTATTATCAAGATTTTAGTTTCCTCCAGGAAACAAGTACGCCAATCGACATTTTGGCACGTACGAGCAATAATCTCCTTTCCCTTTCTTCCCAACAAATGAGCAAAGCGCTGGTTTATTTTTCTCAATTTTGTCTTTGGTCTTCGTCGCTTCCTGGAACTCGTGTAAAGAAAAAAAGTGGGGGAAATGTGCAAAAGTGGGGACACGATACATGAGGATCTCAAATCTAGGACTAATAAAATAGTGTCGCTGCCGCCACTGCTGTTGTGACTCATTCCTGTACTGACTTACGTTATGCGTGTATTGTTGGGAAAATATATGGCTAATTTTGCGGAGATAATAATAAATCGTAGCCTGAAAGTCTGGAATGGTGTTTTATTCTGCTTCTGGTATTCCTCGCACTATCCAGCCTCTGCCTGCCTGCCATCATCATGATCATATTATGAAATGGGTAAATGGGTACACGGAACAAATGTCATTAGATATATGATTCTGTCCATTAGCCTCCGCCGCGGTGACCTTATTCCTTATTATTATAGATACATGGGACGTGTCGTCCATCCTCCGTTTTCCATTTCTTGTCTTGTCGGAGGGGAAACTAGGAACTACACAGATACACGAATATATTTATAGCTCCATCAGTAAGATAAAGATTACTCATAAATTCAAAAGAAACACAGATATCTATTGCTGCTGCTGCTTCTGCTGCTGCACTTGACTAGAAAATTGCAGAAGGAGGAAGGGACGGTGCCTACTTTTTACTAGCGCTATTACAATTTCATGCGAAAAGTACCTATACATACATTACCTTATTATTAGACGGTAAACCGTTTTTACATGAATGGAGCTCACTCACACAGTGAGAATGGGGACTTTTTATCTCGAAGATAGAGGTACATCCATGCTTCTTGGAGTGACAAAAAATGGCAACGTTTGCGGTTACATTTGTGTGTGCATGCACGCACACGTACACGTTAACAACATCACATCAGCATTTTTATCCAATTGTCATGATATGAATGTGATGAATACATGTACATACCAATGTATGCAATATGCCCTAAAATATGAAATGCCCGTAGTTATGTATGCATATTAGTTAGTGTGGCATTATTATTGAAAAAGAAGAATAGCTTCTATAATAGATGGATACATGTACTTTTGTATTTCCCTTCTGCCTCGCTCTACTTAACACAATAGCAATGGTAATGGCTGAGCCTTAGCAGAGAAATGCATGTATTCCATATGATTCTCTCGTGTGAGAGTGAGCCTTTCTCTTTGTCTGTACTTAAAGAGAGCGACGATGGTGGTGAAAATTGCCAAAAGCTTTTGAAGGAAAATGACACAAGACGTAAGAGAGAAGAGAAAGAGAGAAACCGCAACTTGGTGGTGCTGCTTGTTTCTTTCTCTCTCCCTCTCTTGAACCCAGACGCACACACACATGGAGCACAGCACAGCAGCACATGCCACGAATCCATTGTTTTTGGGCAAACCCCAGGAGCAATTTTCTTTCGGAATCGCGTAGAAAAACAGATAATAATATATATTTGACTATTCCTTTCTCTTTCCTTGCGTACATATTTCGTGGTAATAAAAGGCTGTGGTGGTGGTGTTGGCGGTGGTGAAAACTATGCACCGCTTCACTTCACCTATTACATACATTTGTACAACACAACATTACTGCATTGTATTATTGCAAGGGATGCAGGAAGGTGGGGAAGGGACTTGGTACTTTATGTGGTGGTACACTTGCTCCGTTTCATAATATATTTAGCCGGCTAATAAAATGAAATCTCCAACAAAAATATACCCCTCAGTATATTCGGTCCGAGTCAAGTAGCTATTTGGATTAGATATATTCGCTCGTATATATTACGGATAATGTATAAATCTGGAGGCATAACCATGTTAAACCTAAAACTGTGTAGCAATTGCCCATCTGCCAAGGCTTTGGCAAGGTTTAAGTCTAAGTGCTCATCACATCAGAGCCCACATACGAAAAGAGTTGGTAAGAAAGAAAGAAAAAGGAAGAAAAGAGAAAGTAGAGTATTGGAGGAGAGGAAAACGAAAAAGCAGATGGATCACAATCTTCTCCACACATTGCACTCATTCTTCAAAAGCTTACAGATGAAAAAGGAGGCAGAAGAAAAAAATGCTTCTTGCTACACCACTTACATAACTACAGGAGTGAACCTGTGCTGTATCTACGTTTACTTGCAATATGCTTGTTTAATATGTGTATGTGTGGTAGTTCGGGCTCTGATTGCTTTGCTTACAGCTCACTCACTCACTCACAGTCTCGCGGTCTTTTCCTTGTTTGATACTAGCAAAAAAGAAAATGTTTCTTCTTCGTCCTCTGCATTATTTCGGGGAGGAAATGAAACGCTTATTGCCACTAATACTAATGCACATACCTTTTGTCACTCGAGAACAATCCAATCTATCAACCTGTATGTGTCGTAAGATGTGACCAAGTCTTTTTCTCCATTTTCTCATCTTGATAGCAAGTTGTTCTGCAAAAGCAGTTCCACTGTGTCGTTACTTGAAGTTATATAGCGAATCATGTGGCACTTCCACATCACCAAAAGGGATTCCTCTCTGCTCTTCCTTTTCTGGAAAGTGGAATGTAGCAGTAATGATAGCGATTGAGATTGTGATAGTGTTCCTTTCTTTCACACACAAAACATACCAGAAGCAGACACCCTCATGGCCCTTGTCGACGAGGCGACATCGGTAGCTGTGGTGTGTGCATGTGTGTATGTACAATGTATTATTTGTCTAGGTTTGCCACGCACGAGAGGAAAAGATGCTTCAGCTATTTACTATCGCTTCAGGCTTAGTCACTCCACCGCCGCAGTACATTGCACTTTTCTGTCTCCTGATCCTGGTCAGAGGAACTCAACTCATACATTGTTTCCAACCGCACATCTCTAGACTAAACTTTTCCCCACTTTTTCTTTTTCTTCGCTAAAAATAAAATATGCGGGTAAAGCAGACGTTTCTTGTATTTGGTTCGCTACAGATGAATCAAGCACGTGCCTATCCCAACAAAAGAAAATGAGTTGAGTTTAGGAAGGGAATGCATCACCAAGTAAAAAGTCTTTACTCAAACACCTTCTTAGACATTGACCGAAAAAGAATATCTTTAAACGGGGTTTGCGCATTTGGTATTTTATTCGTTTTGTATGACCTCCACACGTGGAAGGAGGGTAGCCAGTTCCTAAGAGATCAAGAAAGAAATGTATCTTTAACTTCCAACGAGCTCTCTATAATGTCGGTTTCTGATGATAAAAGAACAAATAATTATGTGGATGATGGCATATAAATACATTTGTACAGCGAGACTCTAATGGGTGCGTGCGTGCGGTAAGATTTCTGATTTTCACGGGAGGCAGAAAGAAAGACGAAGCAGCTCCTCACAGCACATTGTTTTCTGGATTCTCTGCTTTCTTCCTTTCTTGGACAGATAATGGGAATAAACACTGGCTTCCCTCGTGTGGAATGTTTTTTCTTATATTTGCTTTTGCACGGATTCATCATTGACTGATGCGATGTGTATTGAAAATAAAACGGGGTGAGCTTTTAGTTCACTTTCACAGCTTATCTTCTATGTAGATAAATACAGTCTCCTGCTCAAACAAATTCGCAATGATGAAATAGAACTTTATACGGATAGTTCATTGCTAACTAACTTATCTACTCCGCTTTGTCCATAGTCACTTTCGTCCAAGGTTTTTATATCGATGATGTGATGAGTCCTGTCCATCTGCTAAATTTCATGGGGTACTGAATGCTATAATAAATGTAGTGGTGCTGTAGTAGGAAAGCGACTTTTTGTTGATTTTGTTATTTACTGTTTTATACAATTGACCTTTAACACACCGCTTCCAAGTTCCAATTTCTATCTTTCACTGTATCGAAATGTATATCGTTGAAGATAGTGTAGGAACAACATGGGCACCGTGTGCACACACACTCTCCACTGCTGCATTATCTCCGTTTGTGCCCACTGAGGATCAATCTAGATTGTATTACACTCAATTACATGCCATCAATAACGAAAAGAGTAAAGAAGTAACGGCGGAGGCATAAAAGGAGGTCATGGATGGATGGATGATGATAGGATGAGTGACGTGAATAAAGGAAAAAGTTCGTATTTGTTTTATTTCACCTTCTTTTCTCTCCTATCTCTCTTTTCTGTTTCCTTGAAACACTCGTCTTGAAACGCTGTTAGATTAGTGGCAGTGGCAGTCATGCTATTAGTGGGAAAAAGTAAATTTGATACGAAATGTTGATTGATGCAGAACAACGATTACCGAAGAAAAAATATAATGATGGAAGAGTGCACTGATGATAATGATGATTCGAATTCCAAATATTATTCACATTCTCCACTCGCAAAGGCGGGGATTCTGGTCACCGATGAACATTTTTATTGCCAATTTATAGATATACAACTTTTTATGAACTTATACCTTTGCTTACACTTTTGCTTGAAGTTGAGGTACGTTTTCGCAGTTGCCGTGCTTTGTGAATTCGGGTTCCTCTATTCCTACCCGGAGTTTTAGCATTCCAGATACTTTTATGTGGGCGGATGTTAAACTCACAAAGATATGTATTTCTAGGAATGCAATCTGATCGGTTATCTATTGAGCTTGCACTAGTCCCTTCAACTTTATAAACGGATGTAAAAGGCAGCATTGAATTTTTATACTAGCCGTTTTTGCGAGAAAAATGCTCTTTTCCCTTTTATCGTATTGAGCTGGAAATTATGTACTAGTGTGGTAGTGGCTTTAGTGCTTTTGCTTTCTACTTTTTGTGGTTTCCGATTTCGCCAAATAGCTTCAGCTGCTCAAGGGAGAAGAAGAGAAGAGACGAGGAATCAGATGGGAAAGTAATGAAAGCACTTACGATCTTCCGACTCTCGCTTTCTTCATTTCTTCGCACGCAGAGTGGAGTGGAGCGTGCATAAAAACGTGTTTATGCATAAAAACCTATTTTCATTGTGAACAATGAACTGCGAAATTCCACTGCTTTTACTAGTTCTACTTGTATTTATTGCTGACAAAGGAGAGACTGACAGCTTCTTTGATGGAGAATTTTACCGGATTAGATTTACTTTGTAATTGAAGAAATAGTTAAATTCAAAGAGGGTATTTAAACTAAATTGATACAAATGTCTTTGATAACCAACTTTAATACTTTGTACAAATAGTATTAGACGAATGTATCTTTATGAAATAAGCAGAATGAAATGAGCAAGTTTTTAGTATTGGCTTCATTTTCTCCACACACAAAAAAACGTTTCTATTTTCTGACATGTGCCAAGTCTTTGTGGTCGATACATGCTTCTTGTTACTGCATTTTCGTGATGATGAATTACAGTCTTGTGCTTTCACTTCACCTTTGAATAATGGTTGAAAGATGTAATCCTACATGAAAACTGCTGAGTTGCTTTTATGTCGGACCTTTTCACCCAACAAAAGGATTATAATTCTATTCTGTCTGTCTCTTGTAAGCAGCCTGTGTCAGTGTAGGGTAGGCAAAATGTAGGCACACACAATAAAATGTCTTTCTTTTCACCACAATTTCACTTTATACTTTCTAGTTTATAGTGCCACTAACAAAGAAGAAGAATGTTGCAGCATGTATCTCTGTATCGATTTGCTGTCCTTTTCTTTTTCCCATTCTTAACTACAACAATATTTTCCTGCGGCTTTGTTATGTTTTCTGAGTTAGTGAGTGAGATGAGTTGAATGAAGCTGTGCAACTGCAGCTGCACGAACGCCGTAAATAAAAATGCTGCATGCAGTGGAATGCAGTGAGCGAAATGAAACCTGCTTTGAAAAATGATTTACTTTGAAGCGAAAAAAGCTGAGTGCACAGAACGAAATTTAATATGATCTGTGTGTAATGCATGTGTGACTTATTATTGCTATGTGCCTAATAATCTACTGTACTGGTGCAGTGGAGCGTAAACAAAGCAATGTCAATGTTTTGGTTTAAATAAAAAAGTCTAACAATAAAAATGCTCTTTTCTTTTTCCCCCTGTTGGCATTCATTTTTCTTGGGACTGCTGACATGTCGACCCCACACACACTTTTTATGAAACTACTGATGCATTTCTGATGACGTCTGCTGATGATGCTGATGACAACAATGATGATGATCCCGCTCCTGGCATGCCACTCTTTGACTGACATCCCGTCATTATTATTATTATTACCATTGTCTTGTTGGCTGTCATGTCATCTTTGTGGATTTATTTGTGGGGGAAAATAACTTACTGACTCTCTGCAATGGATTGGAATTCAATATAACTTTTAACAAACTTTTCCCCTCTTCTGAAAATCATGTACTCAACCCAACTCGCTCAACTCATCTACTTTTGTCTTCTCGTCGACGGCGACAACCACGTTGGTGATCTGCTGATATCCCCATGGAATACTCGCAGGATGAGAGAGTATTGACACTGCCTGTGGAAATAACTGCAGTCAATGATCCGCCTGAAATTCGATTAGTTCCTGGCTCAGTCCTTCGTCTTGCTGAGGTAAGCAAAAATCTTATATCGTAATCGCTACTATTTTATGTTTAGTTACGGAGATGACAGAGTAATAAGGTTTCTCTTACCAAAGTCAAAAAACATAGAGCCTTAATATCAGTATCATTATATCATACAATAGAACGTAACCTAACGTAATATCATTTGTTTTATTCAATGTGGTGAAAACTCGTTGTCGTTTATTACTTTTAGCGAAATACTGAAATATCTATTAACTGGGATAACATAAATGGTGAAAATAATATAACTTACTTAATATATATTTTCGTAGTTAGGTAGTTATTAGTTTGGTTGGAGAATGAGAGAAAGGAAGAGAGGGAAATATGGTCAAGGGAGGAGCAGCAACCTCGTTTTCTTCCAGAGAGCTCACCAGATAAAACTTATTGTTCCCAAAAAGCAATGAGCGAAGGATCTTAGAGGAGACTCCCAACTGTGTTTTTCTGCTTACTTTTAACTCTTCCTTCCAGTCATTTATCTTTCTTTTCCTTATTTCATCATTGTTCATGGGAGCCCTTTTATTTCCGAGAAAGATAGCAAACAGAGTTTATACATAGAATACCATCATGGTGAAGAAAGATCACGTAGCAAAGGACTCTTGCCAAGTAACGCGTAGGTAGACTACTTACTCGAATCAAGAAAAAAGAGCTTTCAGATTTGGGTAATTTTATTCCGTTGACTGTAGACTGCATTGATTTTATTTAATATCAAACAAAAAAAATAACACGAGGAGACGCATCAAATGAAGATGTGCGTGGTCGTATTTGTATTGTATAGGTACTAAAATATTGTATTCAAGGACCCGCATAAAAGAACACCCACACGCTTAATACTTACATACACATCAAAACATAAATAAATAAATGTAGAACTCAGCCAGCCTCATAGCATTTATAATATTATACGCCAATGTTTTTGAGAAAAGCACCTGCCTTGAGAATGGTCCAGGTCTTTTAAGTCCATGCGTTTTGTTTTGGGAGGTCGCATCCGCAACATTTCTAAACCCGGTGATCCGATTATTGTGTGTATGTGCAAGCTTGCATTATTCTTATGGTAGACGTACTTTTAACATCGTCTCAGACAAAAATGAGAGGAGAGAAAAGAGAATGCGAAAAAGGCAATAAGATGCGGGAAAGAATACAGACAAACACGAGACAAAGATCTTCCGGCTTAAGTGGTAGTGGTGGCACCGCTGCTCACATTCGAGCTGTAGAGAACATACATTCAGAACGGATAAATTGTCTCAAAGACCTGCCCCTCTACAGCCCTTTCTTTAGAGTAGGCAGTAATAATGGCGACGTTTACGTTATAAGCCTACGCATTCTGTGTCCACAGGCAAATAAAGAATACCGACTTTCATTTGAGACCATATTAACTAGCAAATGTGTTGTTGTTGTTGTGAGGAACACAACCGTGCGAATCTTACTAAAGATTTATGGAAATGATGCAGGAAAATTCGGTTTATTCAGCGAAATGAATCTTTGCCTTTTTCCTCCAAAGTTAGTAAATGGAGAGAAAGAAAAAAGAGAAGAAAGAGAGAAAAAATAGTTGTGAGTGAAACAAGTTGAGTCAAAGAAAGTTTCATTAGCACACTAAAAGTAGGTATTAATAGGCTGTTTTGTTTCACGGCGAAATTCTCGAAACTTAGCGCGCTGGAAGGAAATAATAATATGGAAAATAAAAGCAGGAACAAAATAATTAAGAGTGGAGCGAGCGTTAGCCTTCCATTATGACTACTGTTATGTCTTCCTTGCCTTTTCTTCTTTGCTTGCACAATGCACACATTCGCACATTATGAGATGAGCGGAGCAAAACGCGACCTATCTAGCCAACTTTAGTTAATCAGCGAGAGGAAAAGTTTTTCGAAAGCCCTAAAGCTGCCTTCACCAGCGGAGAATCTCGGTGGCGTGGTTTGTTGATATTGCGAAGCTCATTCTTAGAAAAGCACATTGTCTTATGGTAATTAGCTGGCAAACGACTCTCCTCCTTACAATATTCATTGTTCGAAAGATTAGGAAACACACCCAAACACAGATTAGCTACGTAAACGTCGTTTCTCGCCTTCGCGTCTTTTAATGAAACCGGTTGAAACTGTACCGGGAAGAAGAAACGGCAGATACGTGAAACTGACACGGGTTATTATTACACTTTATTGTCTTCTGCTTCAACATTTTCTACTCGACACGCGGAGGGAGTTCAGTTCTAGGATAATGCGGTTTTAATATGAAAATAATTAGAGGAAACCATTTTACATTTATATGAAAAATGTACAAAAAATTATCTTCTTTTTTAAAAACTACACAATAGAACACGCGGATAAGGCTGATGCCGGAAGTAATCACAGCGCTGGATCCGGACACTCCCTCGGAAGACCTCCATTTCACAGTGGTGTCCATCGGGACAGCTGCGGCGGAAAAGAAGGGATACTTGGAACTGTCATCTGATACGGGAAAGCCATTGAGAAATTTCACACAAGCTGACCTTGAGGCTGGACGTGTCTGGTAAGAAACTGCTCAATTTTCATTCTTACGGTCGCCTATTTAAGATTTATAAGATAAGTAACTTTGGTGGACAAAAAATCTCATGTTATACGACTTTTTAATGTGTAACAAGTACCGTTACTTGTTCATAATGTGACATGATATAAATTAAACAAGCCTCAGGTCAGGTAGAATGATTTAAAAACTTTCCTGATTTAATTTAAATGAAGCCTTGCGAACTCAGGTCTAGTCTACCAGAATCTGGATTATTGCAACCCCCTTGTTTAACTTTATCTTTTTTTAGAAGTTTTAAAAAGTTTCTCAAAGTTAAGTCGATATACTGTTTAAACTGAAATAGGTACTTCCAATGTATCTGGAATGTGTATGTTACATATGAGTAAAATGAGTACTTATAACAAAGGAAAAATTCATAGGCTAAAAATAATATTTACTAAGAAGAGTTCTGAGAAACTGACGAAACGGCTAATTTACATTTTACGGCACCTAACACGAAATGAACGAACACTAACAAACAGTGCCCTACTTGGTGTAGCAAAGATTTCCTTATAATTTGCCACTGGGGGTGATCAGTTTAACATTGAAGACATAAGTTATGCATTTTGCAACAAATCAAACTGACTAATTCTCTTTTGTAAGAGGAAAGAGACAGATGTGTAGTGCGGAAATTAATGCCTGCACGATGCAATACAGATACCGAAACTGAAATGCTCAACATCCCATTAGGGAATAAAATACGTTTATATATTGCTGCCATTTTCATCCCTGTCAACTATAGTCAAGTGAAATATTGAAATTGCCTAATATAAATAAATAATATTTCAAAACGGAAATGTATTTGTTAAATTGTATTCGTATAACAGTCCCATTACTAAACGAGACTTATTTTGTTGTCGCTATTCATTCATTGAATTTTTACACATTGCATTGTTCTAGCCACTCCGCAGCTGACTCAGCCAAATCGAAAAAAATCAGTTTTATTAATATGGACTTGTTTATGTGTATGTACTTGTTCTTTTTAAGCAGTTAGATTTAGGTCAAAAGATTACGGGTGGCTTGTAACGCTACGCACGCTTTCCAACAAAACCAAGGATAGAAAAGTGCAAAAGTGCGAGCGAGCGGCTTTACTTTCTCTTCACTTGAATTTCTCAGCATTCCGTTCCTCGCTCCTCCCTCTTATCTCCACTTATGAATCCATGCATGACTTTTCTCCCAAAATACTCACACTATTTCAACAACAACCAGCATAATTCGTCACACTAATGTGGAGCTTCCAGTTTAATCAGAATATAAAAAAGGATGTTCAGCGTATGTGAAACATTATGTGTAAGAAGAAAAGACATCCTAACACATTTAATTTAACAACATCAGCTGTTGTATAATCGCCTAAAAATGGTCACATTTCTGATTCTGATTCTACGCACTACAGACTACAAAGACATTAAAGTAAATGTGCCATTTTGGTGATTCGCAACGACCTCTAAGAACGAGGGATATGAGCCTATCCTTTTTGTTTCTTTTCTTTTCTTCTTTCCTTGTATCTTGAAGGAAAGCCCACAAGCAGGGATTCAGATTTAACCTAGAAAGATGAAAATATTTCCAGTTATTTTCTGTTTCATCTTCTTCATACTCATCCTCTAGCGACACATTTTCAAAGTGTGTGGCTCAAAATAGACATTTTGGGAAACCGTGCCACACTTGACTTGCTTTTCGTCCTTAAGAAAGGCAACGCACCCGTTGATTTTGATAAAATGGAGACGGAATGGAAGAAGTAAGATAAGCATGGTCATACATAATATTAATAAAATAATAATAATGATACTAACATAACAGTAATGTACTTCTTGTTGCGACAAGGTTTAATACCCAGAGAAAAGCATTAAGACAGGATGACGGCTCTTAATGTAACATGATGTAATGTATCAACATTCTCACTCAGTCTTTTCGTCAAAAAGACTTTCACTCACTCACATTTCTGGGAGTGAGCTTAGCTAGTGACGGTATGAACGTTATAAGATGTTATAGGCATTATGATTATGACATGTGCAAAGAAAACGTGAACTATAAAGTCGCCGTAACGTCATTGTGCGTGTGTGTATACAAGACAAAGCACTCGCAGACAAGAAAAGAAAGAGGCAAATATTTAGTAAGTAGGTAAAGTATAATTTTAAAATCTGGTTTTGTTTCTTTTATTTATCCTTCATGTCACGAGGCACAATAATAATAATAATAGTCATCATATTACTACAATAATAATGAATGTGAAAACGTAGTATTTTCCCGAGCCAACTGATACGTCACTGAGTCACTGCCACAACACAGAAGTAAACCGTCAAACTTGAAGAATATAGCTTATCTTGTGGCAAGTAGTGCAAACAGGAATTTGCAAGTTTTACCATTGCATTGGATTTTACTTTTACTTGTCTTGCTTCAATATTCTCCCTCTCACCATAACATAGTGAGCGGAAAGGATACTTTTGTGAACCGTGGGAGTAACTCCAGTCGCAAATCAAACGGGATTAAGGTCTCTCCTGAGCTAAAAATACGAAAAACTCGGTGTACTGTGTACAAACAAACAAGCTGCGGTTGTGGCAGAGTCTGGAAATACAAGTCGCTTTTCTTCGCTGACATTTTCTTTTTGGAACTGTTTTACCTCATTCTTCCACTGAACTTATTATTTCTACTTAATGGGCATTGTGTGGAAGTTGGTCTCTCTTTTTGCATTATCTGACTAATGTAATAATAATGAAAGATAGTTGCACTTCGGTCGGCACTCGGCACAGACGGCACGAAATATTACCTTCAGTAACAGACAGTGCACAGCTTGGGAATGTGCACATGGCGGCTGGTGGCCCATTTCCTAGGCCATAAGTATTTTCTTAAAACTGATTTGATCTGGTTTAAAGTTTGTTTCCCGTTAGTATGAACGATATGATAATAAAAAGCGGCCTTTTACTTTTCATTATTTTTTGCATTTTAATATCATATCATGGACTTTCATTTTTTGACCATTCGAATTTTTGCTGGGAAACTGAAAACTGAGGGGAGACGGGCTAATGAGAAATTATCTTTATTTGCAGAATAATAATCATAATGAAGAGACGGCTAGCATAAAATGAAATTATTTCGCTGCTTGGTGGCCAAAACGTTGTTATAAAAGTTGTACATGAAGATAAAATGGGCGGAATGTATGAGCACGCACACGTCGTTATAGAGGTAAAATGTTCGCATCACCGTTACAGCTACCCCAACCCCTGCCACACAGCTAACCCAAATTCCTTTGTAATGCTTCACATTCTGCTTGACGTGAAATCTTGGGAAAGTTTTTGAAGGAGAGTTTTTTATTGCACTTCAGAGACCAAAAAAGTTTAAAAAAAGAAGCATAAAACATGTTTAGGCCCTTTCACATAAAAATGTATAATTTGTTCCGGGCCGTTTTTATGTTCTAAGAAAATGTTTGCAACAACAAACCAGCGCCGCAGCACACTAAGCATGGACCGTAATAATTATTTTTTTAGAACAGGGAATAAGAACAATAGAAGAGGCAACAACAGTACCATTTTAAAAAGAAGTTTTTGCTTCAGGAGCACAGGGACACTTTTTCGTTTAAAGGGTAAATCTTCATATGTGATCGGAGTCACGATAACTCTACTTCACTGTCGTCTCATTCGTCGTGGATCAAACTGGAATTGGAGAAGTATCCGACAAAATAACAAAAATCGATAATTGTTTGATAAGTAGTGGGAAAAGAATGCCGATATTTTATCCTTAATTGACATGAGAAAAATATTGTCCCAAAACAACTTATGCTTTCACCAACTGTTCTTTCCGATGTAATTTCTTATTGTGTGTGTCGTTGACTGTTTCTCCTTGTGATGATTAGGTACGTGGATCAAGGACTCTCTAGCTCAAAAATGGCCCTGAAAGTTACGGATGGAAGTAGCATCTCTCAAACAGCCGTACTTCGAATCGAGACTTTTTCTCTTCGCATCGCTCCTGAAGTGAACACGGGTCTTGAAGTGGCCAACGTGATGGGCACAGCTGCCCTTATCAGCAACTCGAATCTGAGCTTCACATCGAACGCAGCTGAGCAGGGACTTGTCGTCGAGTACCACGTGGTGTCACCTCCAAAAGCTGGTATCTTGCAGCTTCGTCGAACCAACGGACAGTGGGCAAGTGCGGACCATTTCACGCAATTAGATTTACAGGCTGGCCGTCTCCGTTATTTGCTGCAGAGACCCAGGCAAGTGTCAACACTTTACCCGTACCAATTTCTTTTTTTAACGCTTCATGTTACAATTTAGTAACGTCAGCTCAGACTCAGACAGGAATCGGTGTCCATTGTGGACACACATCCATTGACACAAATAGTGGTATATGTGTGAGTGTGTCTGTTGCCCGATCATATTTACGTCCCATTTTTTCTGCTTTATGTTTCCCATTTCTGTATAGGTAGCTCTTGTGGAAGTATCCATTTCTAGTAACTACAACGCAATTCGCATTGCACAGACCTCACTTTGTTCGTGAACTGAAGGAGGTGGCCGTAGACGCGCAGTAATAGGAGAATAGAATCTAATATCCCATCGTCCGAAAAAACAATCGTGTCACGTACTTCATGAAAGTAAATGTGAATGCACTTGCCTAGAACACTTTGGGATATATAAGTTAGGAAAGAGAGATGTGCCCACTTCAGACTATCAGGAGCA
>VYYJ01002286.1:0-22654 GCA_021029165.1 Cyphoderus albinus | reverse complement strand
GTAGGTGCAGCTTTCATTTCCAAACTTTCCCACCCACAATAGATCACAATCTATCTACAACTGTTCATATAATGTTTAAAAGACAATAAGCTAGTCAAACGATATTTTATTGCTATTGAGGTTTAAAAATGACTAAAGACGTTTGTACACGTTATTTACAATGTGAGATCATAGAAGCATTTTGTCGTCTGCAATGCTTTTACAGCTTGCATAAGCAGAGCATGTCGAATGAATCATGAGATATCTTAATACTGTAATGTAATTAACAATAAGTCCGTTTCGCTATGTAAATGTAAGTAAATGTAAATAGAAGGTACAAGTAAATGCTACTGGGTATAGCAGCAATGGCTATGTAAAACCTACCTAAGGATGACAACGACATGGATGCCAATGAATCCATATTGCAATTACAAATGGTTCAATTGAGCATTTCAAAAAATTGACTAGAAACAACTCGGCTTAATTTATTTTACTAGGACTTTTTCTGACTATTGTATGACTGGAATGTTTTGTAAAGTATGGAGTCTTATTGCATTTATATTTACTGTATTATGGAATGTGTTATTATTGCTAATTTACCGGTAAATTTTTTAGAGTCACGTACGGGTGAACCCTTTAACCATTATCCTTATTACTGTACTAATTTTATATTCATTTTATGTGTTGCTTATAATTCGAGGTAGTTCCATTCTAAAAATATAATTAGATTTATTATTTATTCACGTATGTACTTAATTAGTTCGTTGTTTTTGAAACAGACTCCTGACTTTGGGTTCAGTTGAACATACTTCCGTCCGTAAAATGTTTACACTAATGTCATGGACATAAATTGTTGACCTTCGATGATTCAGTCAGTATTCACATGACGGATATATGTCACGTCACCCCGCGGTCAATTTTAAGAGTCACTAAGGAATGCATTTTTTTCGTTGCTGCTGATTATTGCTCAAGAAATGTTCCACTGAATTATGCAGTGCCTTCTTGCTAATAAATTCAACTGGCTGACTTACACCAAACTTAATTGACTCAAAAACTTTTCAACTTATAAAGTATGTATAATATCTTTGGTATGTCTAGTTTATTCCAATAAATATAACAGTAAGGAGTAGATTATTTTATTGCTTGGCTTAGTCTGCATACTTGTAAGAGCGTGCTTTATTAATAATTAGTGTCAGTATTTATTTAAGACAAGAAAATTATTGCTGAAAGTAGTGTAGAGTAAAAAGTAAGCATTAAGTGTAATGTGCCGAGAACCTTTAGTTTTAATGTTCGATGTGATGGGAAGTCTTAAAATAGTCAAAACGTTAAGTGTTATTGCTTTAATGTTTATATATGGATATATTTATAGAACACTTTGACATAAATTTACATTTATGTACTTACAAACACGCACATTCACACAAACACATTCATACACACATAACCATATCAGTCAGTCTTAAAACTATATTTTCTGCACTAATTCATTATTCGATGTATATTTCCATTTATCACATCATTCCCCACAAAACTTCTAACAGTCGCAGACGGAATGGAGCATAGAAATGAATTTGGATGAACAATAAATCTTTTCATATCAAAATCATCAAGTAGCTATCAACCTGTTTTTTGAACGTTTTGACTATCGTTGTATAAATAAAACCAATTTACTAATTAGTCATGAACTGAAAATTTGTCTACGTACCAAACCTGTGTAAACTGAAACGACGGAAAATGAACACAACCGAGAATAAATTTAATGTTGAATGAAAGAGGTGGGCACGTAGTAATGAAGGGAATGAAATAATGTTTGCTTTTGACAAGACCAAACTGATACGGTAACACATGATTGCATTGCATTTTCTCATTGGCCATAATAATAATAATAATGCACGAGAGTGAGTGGAAGAGATAAACTTAGGGTTTAGGTATACATATTACACCTTTATGCGGACGTGCATAAATACGTGGAAAAATATGGGCAGCAGGCGTTCCCAATGGGAATGAGAAATGTTCTCCGACAACTGCGTACCAAAGGGGCGGTTAGTGGCTGTAATGTAACAGCAAAGTTTCCTCCACAGAGAAAATGGCTGATTGACCCACACGTGGTTGTTAGATCGTCTTGTCTTGCTACATTGTACTTTCACTAGTCACTGCACACATCATTAGGTTTCCTATTTGTATTGGAACTATTCTTCATGTCGAGATTGCATTTATTATGCCACCCACATGTTTAACTTGTGAATTCAATAAGATTAGAATAAATGGAAAATATCTCTAGTATCTACCCTAGTTTAACATCTATCTACTTGTAACTTAAACTCAAACTTAATTGTATAATCTGTTTATTTTTTTAAAATTAGATAATTGCCGTCAATTATTACTTGAACAAGTTACTAAATGTCGTACGACGAAACTGTTTAGCCTTTGTCAAATTACAGAAAATTGTTGAAATTTTGTATAAAAAGGCACGAGAGAAGTATTGCATTATGTATCGAATTTAGTGATCTTTTCAGAACATGGGTTCAACTTTACTTATTCTGTTGTGCTTACTTTGTAGCTCCGTTTTGAAAACCCGTTTCAGCCAATGCAACATGGAGTCCTTACAAAACTGAGGTAATGATCGCCGCTGATTGCTACCCGTATAACGGATAACTGACTGTGCTACTTTCGTTATGTCTAACCAATTAACCAAGTAATTTTTAGAATTAATTACACCTCCCATGTCGGCATGAAAATGACAAACATATTTTTTGGAAAATTGCATTATTGCTATCAGTTTCATGTATATTTAGATTATTGCTGGTTGTTCGTGGTCGGATTTTAAAAATGCTATTGCTTCGTTTTTATCACAAAACGGGGAAAACTGGCAACCATTCTTTGGACAAACAAAAACTATGTACTCATCATGCAACACCAATATCAGTTTTGCGTAATTGTGCTTGCCAGGTCACTTTGTTATAACTATATCCTTAAGGTACATATACACATTTAAGTATACAACATATTTTGCCAGAATACGTACATTCTCTATAAACGTTTATTTGTGGTTTCGCCAATTTTTTTCTAGGTTGGACTAACATGAATTTAATTTAAACCATACAGAGCGAGTTATTTTTTGCATCGCCACGTAAAAACTTGTGCTTCAGCTTCAATAGAACCAGATTTTTTGCATTGCGATAGGTTGAACAAACAAATAAGATATTATAAAACAAAGTAAAAATATGTCGCCGATAAAAACAGCTAGAAAATAATGATTATTTCACTCATCATAATTTACGATGATGCCAACAAAGTTTAAATACTTTCCATCGAAATATTACAGTACCAAAAGATCCAAATTTGAATATGTCATACAGTAAAAGAATAGAACCTTAAATGCAAAAAATCGTGGAACAATTTATGGGAGTATTATTACGTCGTGTTGTTACATTACAAATAAAAACAATAATAATTAGGCAACAGCATCATGCAACACTCATTAAATCAACGTATTCACTTGGCATAAAGTTGTTGTCCATGTCCAATTCGTGTAGAACACAAAATGGGAGAGAGAAATAGATTAATTCATGTAAATAGTTTTCGCGTGCGATGTTTGCCTTGAATTGTATTACTTGTCATGCTAAACTTGATTACGATAATGCACGTTTCTCCGAGATTTACGTTCTTCAATTAATACCCAGTGATTAGCATTATTTATGACGATAACATACTTTTGCTGAGTTGTTCCCGTGTTGGACAATCGTCATCGACTCAAGATGGGCCTTTTGAAATGTAGCTTCGGGCACAACTGTGGAGTACGTGCCATTTTCTCTTTCAATGGCGTATTTCAGATTGATGATTATTGCGCAGCCATCCACTTGTGCAGTCAGAGAGCAGTCCAAACTATCCTCAACGCAGGCAGCCAGCTAGTCACAGAGAGTGGTGGAAGAAATGAACCGTCTGAAATTGGTAAAGAAACGCCAACTGTTACATTCGCCGTGTGGGAGATATAATAATATAATTTATATTATAATGATTACATTTCATGAGCTAACATAAAGTGTATAATTAAGCGATCAAGCTTAAAAATAATTCATATCTACGGTGGTATCAAAAAGCTTTACTACACAAACCGTGTAACTGCGAAAGAGAACAAACTAAGCTCATGTTTGTTTGCATGAGATATTTGCGTGTGCAAATCAACTAAGCGGTCCTACAAAATTCTACTAGGCAATTTTGACTGTTTTGAAACAATTAATATCCGAAATGAAATGTCTGTCACCATCAACTGCACATGTGACTACTTAGGACGACGTTTTGTATACATTTCAGAACTGATTTAATTGCAATTTACTCTTTCATTTTTTTGTCATATCAAGCCTGTATATCAAAAGTGTAATAATTACAACAACGTCATTATACACCAGGGGCAGCTTTTGGGGTTTGGTTAGCGGTAGCAGTAGCTCCAACTCTTAAGCGCGAACTCCGTTTAACAACCAAACATGCTGGTCTTACTTCTCTGTGTGTGGGATAAAAAATAGCTGACCGAGAAAATTGCATTAATAATGCAACGACCCAATTATTCCAGTTACGTTTTCATTTTTGTGTTATTTGGAAAAGCCAATGAACACGCTCATTCCAATAACTGTCTTTGTGTCGTTATATTTTTTGCTATTTTGCGCAAAAGAAAAGCGTTTTCGACTACCGTCATTTGAATTTACTGAGAAAAACGGAGCCATCATTTATTTCCGTCTTGGAAAAGAAAAGGACGAGATAAAGAAAGTTGTAATTAAATTGCCTGGTCCGGAAAATCTTCTATAATTTATAGCCTGTTTGCTCGCCTCCACTTATCATCGCAACAAGCTGCTTTTACTCCCACTCTGTCGCTTGCTGTTCATGCTCGCCTTTAGTTTGAAGCTTAAAATACTTCATTCTGCGTCCTTCTTATAAAAATAATTGTAATCATGGTCGTGTGTATTTGAGTGAACAGTTTTGCATTTGCATTTCAGTCCGGTATTTTCTGACTTTAAATATGCATGCAAAATAATATAAATGATTTGTTTTTCAAAAATAATATATCTGTCTTTGTTGCTGGAGCTAACAGCTTGTCAGCAAGGCCTTCGGAGAACATTTTTAACAGTAGAAGGCAGGAGCGACCGAGTGAAAGCAGATGGCAATGTTTGGAACAGGAAATACATTTTATATCGTTTTTGCCATTTCATAACACGCTTTATAACACATTTTGCTCTCACTCGTTTTCCATTCCATGTTTATGATATTCGTACTCGACTGTCTTCTTAAGAGGCACAGCTGACTAAACGTATTTGGTTATCGGATTTCACAAAAGTGCATAGGGGAAATTGTTTTGAATAATATTTGGAGTCTGTCTCCTCCGACCCTGGTAATATATTATTTTCTGTCATCTGACAAAATTTTCTCCGCTCCCTTTCTTTTCGCTCCTTCAACAAAGAGTGTCTGCATAATACAAAGAACTGGAGAAGGATAAGGCACCACTGCTACTGCGGTTTCAATTGAAAGAGTTCAGTCGGTCCGCTTCCACTAAAACTCCTGTCATACTCTTCTCCACTAGCATTTCCCCCAGCTCTATTATCTAACTGACTCACAACAAGTTTTCCTTGGTTTGTCCTGTAACTTCTTGCAATGTTGTGTCTATTTTGCTCTACTCGTTCAAAAATTATGTCTCCCACACTAAAAATAGCTTGGCTTTTTACAGCACACAAGTGTAATTCCCTTTGATCATATGTACACACATCTTCGCACGAGAAATAAACGGATAAATTGACAACAGGAATGGGACGGTTGTTGGTATCGCCCAAATGTGACAGCACCGTTTGTTGAATGTCTAGCAATTCTCCATTAGTTATGGTGGTGCATATCTGAATTCTATTTAAAAGAAGACGTTAGTGAACGTTATGATAGAAACTGTGATGGTGAATTATGTAGCTTTCTATCTTCACTGCTGCTTCGTCTTCTTGCGGGAACTTTCTCACGTCACCACACTACTCCTAGGGAATTTCGGGCTGATGAACGTGCGTAAATAGCTGGCAACCGTTTGCTTGGAATGAATACATTTGTCTACGTACGGTGAACGGACACATGCATGCATGCACATTTATCTTTTCTCCATTGTAGCTCTGGCTCTAACTCAAAGCACGCATTCCCAGCTCACTTTAAGAAAGGACACGACGCAACTCAACTCTTTCCGTGGAATCGGAACGTATATGACAATAACTATAAATTCATTTGCCTTTTGTTTACAAAGAACTCATTCTTCTGGCTGTGCCTATTTTGCTCAGTGTTCAGTGGAAGGGACAAGAGGCAATTGGAAGTATGACATTATATGTTTGCATTGTGTTCGTTTGCACAACACAACACAACCCCAACACTTTCTTCTGCAGTGGAGAAAACGCCAGTCACACTGAAAGAGAGACAAGTTTCCCTTCCTCGCCACTGAAAGCCATCCCCGCCTTTCGTCAATGTAAACAGCGTGTCTTTTAAGAATAGCAAAGCGTAATGCATTATTGCTATGTTGAGTAGGTAAATTATTATGAGCACAATCGTATGAGTAGTTTCATTTAAAAGATTATATTCTGAACTCCATTTCAGCAGTCAGTGGGTAAGGAGTTGCAAGAAATTAGGGGATATGGAGACTGATCAAAAGTGACAGCCACGCGATACATGTCATCCGAGCTTTATTTTGACTTGCCTAATTTTGGATAAGGTGTATTTAAAATTATAAGGCAGATAATCTAGTCCTGCTTTAAATAAATATTTTCAGAACCTTGCTAAACTAGTATCCTTTGATATAGACATTAAATTTTGCAAGGACCTAGAACAAATTAAGGACTTTCCACAACTTATTGATCATGAAAATATATTCGGTAGTTTTTGCCTTACAGTTTCAAAATTCTAAGGCACCCTTCCTCCATTTACAGTAATGTTAAAATTACATGCCATATAATCTTGTAATACGGGGTTCTGAAACGCGCGAATACATTTTCAAGATTAGTTAGGTTTTGAGAAGGTCATCTTAAATAAGACCCGGCTTGCAAAAAATCCCTGCAGTCAACCATATTTTTAAGTAATTAACGAAATAATTTTTAAAAACCAACTCGGAGGGAAAATTCTTGCTACCTTACAATTAGAAAAGCGCCATATGCATATACAAACAAAATATACAAAAGCTTTTGCTGGAGAGTGTTTTCTTGCGTTATGCATCGAGAAGAGTGACAGCCTTACTTACAGTGCTAGCGTATGCAAAAATTGTTTTTTTTATTGTTAGTTTTATTTATAGCATTTTTGTGCACTGAGAGTAATAGTAGTCACAAAGCACAACACAAGAAACAACAGCTTCTATTTATTAGCAGCATTGTCGTTTTTATAACAGAGTGAAAATCCATATTTTTTAGCTAGTTCATGCTAGTTTCAGTTTTGAAGTAAACGTGTGTGCATGTCCTATCATTTCAAATTTAATGGGACAAGAAGAGATTACGAAGAACGACACGAAAAAGACGATGACAGGAGAGGAAAAATGTTATCACAGAGGGAAAAATAAGTATTTTTTCATGAATATACATATATGCATCACACGATTGGAGACCAAAGCCTCCACATATTCACCCCTTACTCGTGCTCCACTTTATTGTCTGCAAAAAGAATGGAAAAAGACATAAAATAAGAAAATGCTCTCATATTTGCTTGAGAAAAGAGCAATGCTGTGTTTTATGACGAACAGAAATGGCAGTGGCATTTGGAACAGCAACAGCAGCAACCTGAGGATACGCCTAAATTTCGGGAAGAAAGTACACGAGGAAAAGATAAATGTAATAGGAAAGTCGTTATCTTCTTATCCGAAATGTTGCTATCCATCAGTCTAGTGAAGTTCCCTCACGCTCGCTGCTTGCTCATGTGTCAGATATATATCTGGATAACATGGATTTGCTCTAGGAAGCAACTGTAATATAAGTAGTAAGTTAGAGAATAAATGCACCGTAAATATAGCCATCCACCTTCTTCTTTCTTACACCGTCAGAGAAACTATTGGAAAAATAAAAGCACCTGCGGCTTTCATAAGCCTGCCCTACGCCTGGTCATACACTTTACGGTGAACACTGAGCTTAAATGATAGCTCGCTTGATTCTGATGACAACGCACGCATACTCATGGATATTAAATATAATATGGGCGATGAGCTAAAAGTAATATCCAATTTTCCCAAATGTCATAAGGTCACCTGACGTCGTTTTTTCAACTTTCATCCTTTCCTACATATTGTTTTCTCCATTTTCCAAGGCATTCTACTTTAAATATCCCGGAATGTTCATGTATGGATATCTCATCTTCTCTAGCAATGGGTATACATTTTATTTCCCGAAGCTGAACATTGCTTTCTGTCCTTTCTTTTCCACTTTATTCTTTGTGAACATTACCGTAACCTCTTTATAGACAGGCACTCGAAAGGGAATGAATGTATATTCAACAAGCGCTACCATCATCACCATTACCAGTTTGTTGAAACCGCCACGAGCTACATGCAAAGAGTAGAAAGTGTTCATTAGCATTCACAATAAGACTAAGTTGTAGCACAAAGGACTGCTGTATTTCTCGGTCTGTGAAATAAAAACCAGCGCAGCATTTATGTAGCAGACGTTATGGCTCTAACAAGTGCATATGAACATATTTCATTTTTGGTAGGCAGAAAAATATTTAGCTGCAATAGCGAAAGAGAGAGAGTGTGGGAGAAAATGTCATTCTTCTGGAAAATCTGCTGTGGATGCATACTTACAACCTTTCATGGAATTTTATAAAGTTTCACTCAAATTTTATAGTGAGAACGAATACTTTTCCACTTCCTCTATACTCTATATGATATTATCACTACATCATCTTCATCATCATTCTAACTAAATACATGTAGCTATTTCACACAATGAAGCGCTATATTCCGACTGTAAGTAAGTAATCGGGAGAAAAAAGAAGCATGGAGGCTTTATACTCTCCTACTCCTGTGGGAAAAGAGGCTTATAGCAGAGAAACTGCATAGTCAAGCCGGGAGGGAAAGTGTTATGGAGAACATAGAGTGAGAAAGAAAAAAATAATGCTGCGTTTGTCGGTTTCAACAGGCGAAGATACCATCATCATCGTCATCAACAAGAACAACCTCATCCCTTTTTGAACAGTTTTTTTGCAGCAGTAGCAGTACCAAGTACGAACCAACCACCATAGCAATCCAGCAGCAATTTTGGCTGCTCTTGCAGTAGTACAGCAGCGGTATTACTGCCACTAGTAACATTTTTTCTGCTGTTGCTGTTGTTCCTGGAGTAAACGCTGGCAGCAGATCATATCACATTCGATTTTTTCTCATTTTTTCTTCCTTCCAACATTTTTTTTCACTCATTGTAAAAAGGAAAGTAATATTATATGTGGTAGAAGTGGAACAACTAAACTGGCACCATCAACACACTGCCACCAGTGGAGTTGCTGTTTGGTATAAGAGCAGACACATCTGATATTTACATATGTGCTCTTACTATGCATGCTCGCCACACGGTATACAGAATTGAGTCGATATGTCGTGTTGATGCTTCATCACTTACTATTGTTACTTTCCTTTTATGTATATATGCAGGCATGTATACATGAAGTGAATATAGAAAGAGCATTTACGCTACAGACGTCAAATAAAAATGGGGAAATATAGGCAGACTTAACTTTCATTTCAGTTTACTACCCTATCTTTGCTTCACTCACTTCGTTCGACCACTACAATTCCGAAAAATTGGGAATGGAAAGCCCCTTGCAATATTCCTTCTTTTCTCCATGTCATTCTCCTTTTTCTTCATTTTCTCGGAAATAGGGCCATAGTAAACTAACAGAAATCCTTCGTGCTTTTATTACAATATATATTTTTTGTTTTGACCGATTCCCTGTCCCACCCAATGACCTAAGAGACTAAATTGCAAATTACCAAATGCGTTTAAACGAGACATAAAAATGAATGCTTCAAGTGTGAATTTTTTTAACTTTGAGAAAATTAAACCGCCTTTGCAAAATGTTCCATTTCAATTTCTTGATGCTTTTAAAGAAACAAAATAATCTTCACTGGACTAGTCGATGGAGTCAATTTAACCATTGGAGGCGCCTTCGCCTTTGGTGATACGAGTTGGATAAAAAATTGTTTTGCAGTAATTCAGATTCACAACGATATGAAACGAAAAACTTGAATTAAGTTCAGAGTGTAAAGTTTTATGTTACATATTTATATCTGTGTGGCTTTTAGGGCTAGACCAAATGCAGACTGCTCCACTAAAATTGCGGGTTATTTTACATGGAAAAGAAAAATACTTTCAACATGATTTAGCCTCCTTTGCGTTCGTATATTTTATATTTTGGTGTGAAATATAGACTGTCGCTGAAATTGAGACTGTTGCTCTGCTTAGAATCTCCAAAATTACAAGATTGTGGAATATATCTTGCAGTTCTCTTCCGTCCAAATATGTAGTATTCTGATGACGGTTGCAGCAACAGTGGTGCACAATAGTAATTTGACCAGTTGGTCACACTTACAGTCTTGTAATGTGACCAGCATAAGTGACTAACGACAAACGACTCACTTTATATTTTCCACTTTGCTGGCTAGTGGGGCAATTGCTGTTTAGATCTGACGCTTTATGTCGTTCCAAGATATTTTCAAATAACTATGCCTATAATCGCTCCAACTTGAGAGAAAAATGCATTAAAGACGAAGACCCTCCAGAAAAATGCCGACAAGTTACTCGAAGAAAAGCTAACAGGCAACTCAATCTCTCCCGACTTTCTCTTGTCCTCTTTATTCTATCCCCAATTTTTATATTTGTTACTACTTAAATGCACACTACACTTGAAGAAGTGGCTGGGAAAAGAGAAGTTGAACCAAGAAAATTTAAGTATTACACAAGCTTCTCATGTAGCAGTCAAGTGATGGTTGCAGCGGTCCTGTAATAATAAGTAAAGTTTATATTACAATGTACAAGTAAAGCTCAATTCAAGTGAAAGAACTTTTTTCTCTTCTTTTCTGTTTTCTTCTTGATGTAACTTGTTAGTTGAATTTTCTTGGTTCTTTACTTGAATTACTACTGCTCAACTACTTCGTGCTACCTCAACGACTACCATCAGTTGGGAATATTACCACGGGCACAGTGTAGTATGCAGAGCATTTTATAAAGAACATCGAACAACCGCTCCGATGCTTGTTGCCCTGCCCTTTTCCTTCCCTTTATTTTCAGAAGACTAGCCAAGTGAGCAAGTCAAGGTTCTCTCGTCTTCTCACTTGTTACTTCTTTCTGAGAAGAAATTACGGGCCTGCTAGGAATTTCAATGTGTCAGGCAGCAGGCATGCACCATCGTCTAATGGTATCCCAACTTCTATTAATACCACATCCATGTAGCAACTTTGCCCAAGAATAAGGGTGAAAGAGTGATGTATTAACTTTTTCCAAGAGAGAGCCCCAATCTCTTCCTAAATAAGCCTGTGTATCTTTGTTGAGCATATAAGCATGGAGGCATTCATAATGTTCCACAAGAGCCCGAAACCAAAGGTACCTACATTTCCTACTGTTGCGTCGTATCTTAAATATCCTTTTATATTATGTATAAAGAAGAAGCTGCTGCCGCGCTGTGACTGTGAGTGAGCTCGTCAAACAAACCTTTCTTTATACTGTTGCTCCTTTTACTGCTTTGTTATCGCGTGTACCCTTTTATTCCATTATTATATTGATGACGTTCCGAGACTTGGCAGCATCGCGACGCCACCAGTTCCGCCAATGCTGAAATTTCCCGAGAACAAAATACCAATTTTTCCTCAACTATATAAGGCATATGGGGACCGTAAGACGTGAACCACGAATTATGATACAGAAGGACGCAGTTTTTAACTTTGTGCAAAGGGAAAGGAAAGTGTTTGCTTTGTACTGTCATGTCGGTTTTTATACGTTCCACACACGAAAGTTATTACCAAAAAGCAACAGTAGTGATGTTGCTGAATGGAATGTTATTTTTTGCGATACACGAAACTGCACAAGATGTAACATTGCCTTTTCAACTACATTGGCAGAGATGACTACAACTGCAGCGTCAAGGCGGCAGCAGCTTCACATCACCAACATTCGTTACAATGTTTACAACAGTCCTTGAGGGCTCTTTATGTAGCATTAGAGGAGGAGAAAGCCTGTGGGCGAACAGAGAAATGTGAGTTTTGGATTTTACACCGAAACTGCATGGACTCTCCTCTCTGAGCATGTTCAACTCAGGCTTTTATAGATATAGCCAGCTACCAACTAAAAACAGATATTGTTGGTATTTTGAAAGTTCAGCAGCACAATAAATGCCAGATAAAGATTATATGGGTTGTCTGGCATGAATAAAGGAACAGCACTGTTGCTCCTACTACATAGTCGAGACGACAGTTTACTTTTCTCCATGTTAGTACTGCTTAATCTAGCAATATTATGTTCATCGCTCCTGAATACTCCGCTCTTCTTTCTCCAAGTTATTTCAGCAAAAAGTACTTTGGTAGAGAAAGAAAACAGGAGTGCCAGAAAATTCTGTTCAAGGGAACGGAGTCTTTTTTTCGTGCTATTCTTCCTTTCCCAGATTCCTACTTACATTCTCCTTTCTTTCACTCGTTTTGCTGTAAATGGCTTGGAGAAAGTCATCGTCCTCCACATCCACATCCAACCAACCAAACCAACTGAACCTTGTCTGCTTTCCTTCCTTTCCATTTTAAGTACCAGCCTCCTTTTCTCGAGTCGTCAACCAGTTGCGGAGATCTACAGGTCTCTTTTATGTATTTTTGCAGGAAGCCTATACGAGCAATATGTTCCTCTATGTGAGCCCAAACCCTCTATACACACATAGACTCATTACCAAGAGACTGTAGAATATTTATAATTTTATAACTTCAACTTTTCCCTTCAAACTTCTTTTATTTTCTTTCTTATTCTTTTCTTTGCTATAATAACTGTGAAGACAACCATGATGATTTTGATGATTGAAAGCCTTACCCATGTAGAATTTCCGAATGTAGACACTGACTTTGCTTGTTCCGACATTCGGAGTGTAGCAACACTAAACGGAGAGAAGATAGGTATCCATATAATTTCGTCAAGTTATTATCTGATAAGGGATGGACTTTTTCCATTTTATTGTATTATTGCGTTCATGTCGTTTAAAGGAAATAGCGAGCGTGGAGATGGTATCAAAAGAGATGGAACATTTACGACAAAGAATATTTTCGGTTTAGTGAATTGCTTCCACAAAAAGTTATATAATAATGAAGGATAAAATATCGGATGGACTGTTGCTTCTCTGTCACCAAAAGGAGTGTGTGCACGATGCAGAAAGTATCCAAAGTTGTCTGACTGGCAACATGTAATATTAAAGCGTTCGTTTCCCCGTCCACTCTACTTTTTATACATGTATACACTACTTAAAGGAAAGGAATAAATATTATAGCACTCCCACACGGAGATTCTTGTAGTAATTCTCTTTATATCTCATTCCTCATTCCGTTTTCCCTGTATACATTCTTATTTTATACAGGTTTTCCTCTTGACTGAGCTATGAACCTACAAAATACCAGTTGCTTTTGCACTTTTTCTCTCGTCCCTTTTCCTTTGCATCAGCGGAATTGAGTGAAAGTACCAAAACTAACAGAATTTTGGATTTCTCCACCAGTCAACTTGTTCATGTCTTTGCTCACAACAATGGTAATAGTTGAAAAGTTTACGTTCACTACAAGGGAAAATGCTCTCGGCCACAGATACAACCATAACACAATGGGGAAGTCTGCAGAAAGGGTTGACTACCAAACCCGAGTCAGGACAATGTTGAGTTGAGTTGTTGCTGATCTCACAAAGTCAATTCTTCCACGACCTCACCTTTTCTTTCATTTTTGTGGAGCACTTTCCCCCTCTAAACTTGCATTTTCCCTTAAGTTATAAAACTGTCTAAAAACTGAGAATTGATGATACAGCTTGTTTTTCATATCTGCTCAAGTGCTACTACTGCCTCTATTCCAACTGTTGTGCTCCAAATGTCTATACTCACTTCACAGTCACGTTAGTTGTGTTTGTAGCCTGCTGCTGTTGATTGAAACCAATTAAAATTTCAAGTTTAATGAAACAAAGGCACACAAGGTCTAATTAAAAGTTTCCAGAAACTACACTCGCAAACCAAAAGAGTGGGATATTATTTTTTTCAGCGGGCTCATACACATTTACGTGGATTCAGTTTGTACCTGATACTTCACTCTTTACTATTAAGCAGCATAAAACGAGACAAAAGGTAAACTCTTCTTCTTTCCAGTCAAAGCAATTATGAATACCTCAATCTATTTCCAACTGTTGTAATTCATTTATAATGTATAAAAGGAGGAAATGAACCTAAACATGCCAAGCGGATAGTGGAGAACGAGTGGAAGCGCAAACACTTTTTTGCATACCTGTGGTTCTTCACGGTTAGTGAAAACTTGGGAGAAAATTATTATTAAAATTGTGAAGTTATTTACACATGAAAACTTCTCTCCTTTTGCTTCACAAACTATTATTTTTGGTTGGACAGAGAAACTGTTCTAGCCCGGCATAATATAAGATTGCATTGCATGTCAGTCCGAGTCGCTGCTGCTTTTGTCTACAACCCACATACAAATACAAACATTTTCTAAGTACGCATTGCTTTCACTTCGCTGCTCTCCACTGTCTGCCGAACGCGTGTGCAAGCAAGCACGATAATTTGGAATTTAAAGAAAAAAGTTCATCTTATGTTATTAATAAAGCTCCTCAAAATTTTAACAGACTTGATTCAACCGTCCTTTCAACAATACGTGCGATGATGGTGGTGGCGGTTGGCTGTGCGGTTAAGGCGGTCGGATAATATATAAAATCAGTGAAATCGAAAACAGGAGACTCAAGAGTCTATCCCACCCACAATGTTTATTTTTCCTCTTCATAAAATTTGCTTTGCATGTCAATAATAAACTGTGTGTTCCTTTTCTCGTCCATTTACCAAAATACATAAAAAGGTAATCCATGCTTCAATATTGTTTTACAAGACTGACATTTCCTTTCAACAGTTTGCAAGCACAAAAAAACGCTTTGAAAAATTTCATTTAAAACATCTATTCAATATGATAAGTTTAAGCATTCCGAGAGTCTCGAATTGAATTCAATTTTCGTTTTTGTACAGAGTTTCGTGATAGGCATGTTCTGATTCTATTTTCAAAAAACATTCAACTATCCAATGAACTGGTTCTGTTCTTTCATCAACATGCAAATAATCAACGATGAAAGAGAGAGAGAGGATTCAGTGAAAAATATAAAATCCTCACGTTAACCAGCCATTTCTTTCTTTTGTTCCCCCCATCCAACATTTTTATTATATAAAATGGGGAAATAAAATGCGTATACAAAAGTCTCATTTTATTATATCCAAAACCAAATAAAAACACCTGAAAACATGATTTTTACAGGTATCCACCCTTTACTGTTATAACTAATGATAACTCTTGTATTCGAACGTGGAGGATAGAAGGGAACAGTGAACATAAAAGCTGCATATAATTTCTGTTCAAGGTAATTCTTTAAGGAACAAGTGGCGTGCTGGAAGCCATCAAAACGTCCAATAACAACAATAATCCTTTCACCAGCGGCAGACATGCAGTAAAATACAAAGATGAAATGGAAGGCATTAGGACAGCAACCTGCAGCCGGGCTGACGAATATTAATACGAAGAGAAATAGTGTTTAACAACACTGCAAATATAATAGGGATTTTGAATGACAGCTACATAATATCTTGAACCATCCTATCAGGTATGCAGCTACACTTTAATATTATAAGCAATAATGACTATTTAAAAGGTTGTCGTAATTCGTGGTAGATACGACGCCCTGTTCAACACTATTCATTGGCAAACAAAATTAATGTCAAATTCCAAAGGAAATAAGAACAAACATGGTTTGCTTTTCATGATAATATGTAAAAGGCAATCTATAATCTACAGAAATAGTTCCCAAAAAGAATTAAAAGAAGGAAACCGAAAGCTATTGTCAGACAAAGGTAAAATAATAATTATTGTTTTACTGTTAATTAAATATTACTGCATTCATTTCGTGAAAATACTTAAAAGTAACTAGAAACTTGATAGCTTGTAAACTTGTAATTTTAAAAGTGAATGGTCATTAAATATTTAGAATTGAGATCACTGGGAACAGACAAGAAAGTAGGCCTTGCTTGAATAAGTCATATTATTTTGTTTGTTGCAAGAGCCGAAGCCAAACAGGTTACGCCTCGACTATGTCAAAAAATTATGTTCTAACTAAATAAAACAAAATAAAGTGCACCGGTGATGGACAAGTAAAGCGCACACAGATCACACAGGAATCACATGCTGCTTAGCTAGATCTTTATGGACATTTGGCTACCTTTGTTGTTCCTTGAATGTTTGAAATCATCCTATCTCTGTATACGTAAATGCATTCGCCTTACAGGAAATACGAAGCCGTAGTAAGCCATTCGAACACCCGAACATAACACTGAAACATTTTTATTACCTCGCAACTGTTCACAAAAAGGATGGATCTCAAAGCACACGAAATGACGTTTCTTTGTTAGATTATTATTACATTGTATCTGCTTGCAGCATGAAACGAACCATTGTTTTCCAGAAACAGGTAGAATGTGGTGCACACATATCTGGAGAAATCAAGCTAAAAAATAGTGGATGCTTCTTTTTTATCATCAATATTACCACCATCATTTCTCCATACTGTTGCTTTCTCAAGGCGAGATTGGCTTGGTCTTTCTTTTCATCGGAGAAAGACGGCTAGTAAAAATACAGTTTTCTCTAGACTCTAGGGCCATGATTATCAACTATATTTTTCCTTGACTGCATCAATACGGGAGGTATACATTTTCGATAGCAAGATTCCGTGTTCACTTTTTTTATTAAATGAGTTAGTCTGCCTGACTGCTTGCCTTTTCTTCGAGGGTTTACCATCATCCTATTTGCCGTTATTATTGTTGTAAATGTTGTATATCTGTCTATGCCCTCTGCCTTACGCTCGTCCACAATATCATTTTCCTTTTCTGCAGAGTAAAAATAATCCATCTAGAGAGTAGCGTAGGAGCGTAGCACTACATTCTTTAATAGACGATATGATGAATTTAAGCCAGCCAAACTCTGCTATACACTCAAAGCACTGATTGTCTCATTCACTCAACTCAGCGTGCTTGACTTGAATAAAAAACACGACCCTAATTTTGCTTGCTTTTCTTATACTTTTCTCTCTTCCTCACTGACGATTCGATGAACATGTTGCTCAGCACGTGTATTAGAATTAAGGAACATGACATGAGTGGTACGGAACGAGAATTTTTTCCTCTGAAAACACGCAAAAGTATAGAGAGGCTGAATTGGAAAGACGGAACAGCAACACGATAAGACTGTGTGAGTGTGGTGTCCATGAAACAATGGGACAGAAGTTGGTATTCTTTGTTCGCTTCATCGTCTCGTATTTTGTTTTACTCTACCTATCTCGCCTCGATACGTTTCCTTACTCACTCTGCCTGCTACTAGTTTCAGTCTCCTCTCTTTTTTTGCTACAAGGCTTCATGAATAAAATTAGTTGTTTAGCTTTGCATATTAGAGAAAAGTACCTCACGTACGGTCGCAGTTGAAGTAGTAGTATTTTTTGAATGAGTTTCGTTTCATATCGTCTCATCATCATCGTGCTTTCTTGAGTTCACTCCGGTGGGAAAGAAGAAAAGAACCGAAAGAAAAATATGAAAAAATCAAGAGGGCTTTGCGTATAACGATGACTTCTTACAAGCTACCGCTTTCTCATCCACATCTACCCTCTCAAAACACACTTGTATTATTTCCGCTTTCTGAGGACTGCGTATCTCATGTACAATAATAAAGTACACTGAAGCAACCTATTATTAGACTCGCTACTTTTTATTATTAGATTTAAAGATGCAAGGAAACAAGTACATTAACCGACTTTACAAGCATGCTTTAAAAGTCGGTGTAGAGTTATCCTTTTATTCCTTCACATTCCAACACACCCTTAAATAATAGCACAGGCTTAAGACATGTACTCTCTCCTTCTCCTATTTTTCATTTTAATTCAACCTTTTTATATGCGGACAAAACTGTCGGGAAAGTGAAAAGGGCTGTTTATATTTGCACATCAACATGTTGGACTAATGAAAATACGTAGTTTGAAACATACTGGGCTTACAAAAATTATTCAAAATTATTCAAACTCCTGTATCCTAGACTTATGCTAAAGGTTCCAGTAATAAAAATAACATTAAGTGTAGTATCCGCAAGCAAAAACTGAACAATTGCGTTTCGCCAAGTCTATGTTGTAATTTTCTTCTTTCATTTTAATTTCCATACGACCTATCTACACAAAATCATTTTATTGATAAGAATCCGTCACATGGCTTTACTCATTTTTAACTGTTGATATATCACTGATAGCCGTTTAATTTTTAGTTTTTGCAATAAAGTTTGGAAAAGGTGTGTTGGGATGAAGGAAATACAAAACGCGACAGCTCGAAATATTTTTGTTGCGTCAATTGAAGTTAGCTTATCGCCGTCATTTTGCTGACGACAAAAAAGCAGCTCAACCTCATGTTTTATTTCTGCTACATGTTTAGTTTTCCTTATGTAAGCACTGACAGCGAGTTGCCTATTCATTTCCCTCTTCTTTCGAATGTTACCCATTTCTGAGAGCATTTCTTGTATCGTGTGGTGAGCAGAGCTGCTACTTAGGTAGGCATCTACACGTCAGGCTTCTTTTTATATGCCCACTTTTTCACTTATTTGCATGGTTCAACATGTTAACTTTTTGTGAGTCTTCCGTATCAGTGGATTTGGTACGTCGGTAACAATACCCCTCTCCCTTCCACTCTCTCACGAAAGCTTTGTCCGCATTGTATTGTGTGCATAACATTTTTTATCCACTTGGAAGCGAATGGGATCACGTTCTCTCACTCTCGAAAGTCACCATTGAAAACTCGTGATGGTAATGTCGATGATATGTGTATATGTTCAAGTAGAAAAAGGGTTCAAAATGTATTTCGCGTTTTTTTACCGTTTTTGTTTGTCTAGGGAAAAATACCTGCCTCAGCTATTTACATGCTATAACGTCAAGCGTCATGAAGAACCGTCGCCATCGCTGCCACCACCAGTTATTTACCCACTTTTTTATGGGAAGCGGGTTTTTGCTTTTTACTCTTTTTATAGAATATCAATATCCCTGGGTTTTGATGGTGTATTTTGGTTTCATTTTTCAAATATCCCTGTGAGCACGCGAATATTAGATACCATTGCTTGAGGAGGAGAAGTCGATATACACAGAAGGTGTTTTCTGTGCCATTATAATGTAAAAATACATATTTTTAAACGGAAGACTCGACGTGTTATTATATGATGTAATGTGAACACTTTCACGTCGTCTCATGTGAGCATTATTATAAGCTGAATGCACTATTTTCACTTTCATTTCCTTTTTTCCTTAAGCGTTTCCCTGCTCGACTCGACATCGACTGTTGCGTTTCTTGCTTTATTGACACAAGTGCTTTAATACAAAATAAAATAGAATCATATGGAACTCTGGAACATAATAAAAATATTTCAGCATAGTCTTTCAATTTTGTAGCTCTTCACAAAAGTAATTGCGCATTAACTCCGCTTGTATGACATAAGCAAATATATCAACGAATAGAGTACTTGTTAACAAGGGTCAACAAAACAAAAGTAACTGAAAACGAGTACGATCAACATTCTTGAGGATAAAAATGTATCCATTGTTTGGCTTCATCTACTTACACAACGTTTAAAAGGCTTCTTGGACTACGCATCACTCCATAAAAGTTATTGATCAAAAATAAAATAACTTTTTATGTCCGTAAAAAATAAGTAAACAACTTTCATTGTCATTTTATAAGCATTGTAAGATAGACTTATGTGCTCAGGAGCCAGGTGGCAAACAAACATTCAAACAAGTGCGTAACTTTTGTAATGCTTAAATGCAATCTTATTATTGCTTTGCAACTTCACTGGAGTTCGCCTTAATTCTTTCGCCGGCTACATTCCTATTCATGTCAGGAGTTTTCTGCATTCTCTAATTTGAAACAGCGCAGTAGTTATTTATGGTTTATTATCAAAGGATTACGGGCCAATATTATATTTTCAGACATTTTTGACAGCGTAATTACTGCTGATTCTCGGTAGAGCTAGAGCTCACAAAAGTGCCATTTACTATTTCTATATAAAATTAGAGTCGTCAGTGAGTGTTACACATTCTATCTATCAGTTGTAAAGTGCAAAAAGTACGACAAATTTTGGGGGTTAAACGGAGAATCTCCCCAGATAAAACTCCATGATACCCCTCTCGGACTCTTTCGAAGCTGGTTACGTAAGACACGTAGTAGGGCATAAATAGAGAGTACATTATGAAACGTTGCTTAGTATAAACAATACAGAGCATCTCTTCCTTTTACTTCTCTGGAGTGTTTTGCGAGATGTATGTTTTAGATTGACGAGTCCCTAAAGAATTCACATGCCATTACAGAGCACACATCATTCAACCAAAAATAGAGAGAAAGATCCTGACAAAACGTGTTGGAGAGGAACGAGCGGAGAAATGCATACTTATATTTTGTACGTCCACAGCCATTCACCCAACCGACGATGAGATGAGAGTGGAAACGCAGGAGAGAAAAGTGAATGAATGAGTAGATGCAATCAGATGTATATTCTCCCTGAGTTGTGCGTACAACTTGTTATGCTATTTGTGGGAAAAGAAGTGGATGTGAATTGTGCACAACAAGCTTTCGCCTGCGATCCGATACACTGTGTAAGGAGAAAGGAGAAGCAACACTGAGCAACTACGAACTCGGTATACGGAATCAAGCTGACTTAAAGGAACCTCAAAGTACGATTTCAAAGCGCAGTTCAAATGCTTTTGATGGTTGACTTTGGGCTTTGATTAAACCCCATTGAGACCAATTGTGACTTCGTTGTGCTCCCCGAATACATTTATTNGTTGTGCTCCCCGAATACATTTATTTTGGAGTTGAAAAACGAAGCAGAAATGGGAGAAGCAGCAGCATTCTGCATTCAGAGCAACAGACAGACGTACCTTTTTACACGTTCCTTGGCATTGCCTACCTACAATAGAAATGTTTCCTTTTTCTCTTTCTCTTTGCATTATTACAAGCTGAAGAGAAAAGGGACACATGCATTACTACACTTCAAAAGCTATGCGACACTATTATCTAGATCCATATAATACTTGCATTGCATACAACTATCTTCTTTTTCCTACTGTTGCTTCTCCCTCTTCCTCCTCTCTCCGTATTCACACTCACAGAATTATTCAGCAAGGAAAAGGTTCCCTCTGCCGCTGCCATTCCCCTTTTTTGTTACTGTTGCTTTTTTATTTCGTCTCCCTTTTTCCGCCGCTAATAAAACTATTCTGCAAGCATACTTACGAGAGTCTGGTAGTAAAATGGGTGCAACGTGAAATCCATTGCGGAGAGACGCACGGCACACCACTTTTCACAGAATTCAACCGTATTTCGTTTTCCTTTTTCGTATGTATTTATCATTTTGTGTGTTACATTTTCACATTTTCACGTTATTGGTTGGATTTAGGATGGGACTCTCGAAATGTAGTTACGTTCTATTGTGTATGTCTCTCTTTTTGAGGCAGACAAATACAAGCGCTTCCTTTCTCCATTCTCCTTGTTTTCTTAGATTGGGAACCGAGTACCACCACCGGGTAAAAATATCGCGAGAAAAATTCAATGGGAAACAAATGGAACACAGGAAAAATTCGTGATGGAAAATGGTGCATTACACATTTTCTTTTTCCTTTTTCCTTCATTTCATTTTCCCCCTCAATTCATGCACGCGCTCATGTGTGTTCACGTGCCTCTTTTTATTTTAAAGTCAGCGAAAGAACCTGCATAAAACAGAAGTCTCCGTTTGAACCTCAAATATTCTCGTTTTGCAATTTGAGAAAAGAAAGGAAATAACGGGAGCCTTTATTGGAATGAACGTAAAAATGTAATTCAATGCAATGGACCACGAAAAGAGGGAACCCATCTCAAAATGAAGGAGTAAAAGAATCCGTATTGGAGAAACTGCAGAAAAATCCTTTTATTTCGGCAGCAGGTAGACGAAACTTCCTATACATTATTAAACTTTCGATATGGCAAAACCAAATTCCAAATAGTATTAGTAGAAATAAAAAACGTTAGAGAACTAGTTCCAGTTTGTTCAGCACGAATGGTTATGATGACTATAGTGATCTGATGCAAACCCGATAACTGAAATGATGACAGAGTCGAGCACACCGAACGTTATTCTCAGTGGATCGATTATACTGACGTGAGAGAACGTGGTAAAATAAAAATTTGTGTAATTTGTGGTTTTTTACTCAGGCGCACAGCGCACTCTTTTCGAGCACATTAAATCCATTATAGATTCAATTGTGTCATGTGTGAAAATCGCTTTCAATATAACGTTCGACAAAACTTGCAGAAGTGATACAATGGGAAGAAACATTTTGTTTGTGAGTGGATTGATTTTAAATAGGAATTGGCTTTTCGAGGC